>JAMKCH010010549.1:0-78542 GCA_023653785.1 Ophioderma brevispina
AATCATACTCCTTTACCAAATACCTCGTAGATCACGTGACTAGTGTATGTGGTGCAGCTTTACATCCCCCACAAAAGTTACTTAATGAAATTTTGATCAAAGTAATTCTGGGGTCATTAAGGTCAATGACATTTATGTGTGTAAAATTTTAAAACAAGGTCCAAATAGAAAAATCTTGTTATCAAAAATCTGTAGTACTTATGAGAGGTCAATAAAAGTCATTTGATGACCCCATTCACATGAACCATGGTTTAGGGGGCAAAGGTCAAAATACATCCAATTACGTTACACTCAAACACTACTCCTTTTACAGATTACATAGTATGATCCTGGACTCAGGTATCTGGTGCAGCTTGCACCCCCACGAAGTTACTTAATGGGAATTTTGATCAAAGGTCATCTGGGGTCACTAAGGTCAATGACCTTTACTGTGTGTTAAAATTTTAAAACAAGGTCAATAGAAAATTCCTTTTAACATCCTGTAGTACCTCTATTGAGGGTCATAAAAGTCATTTATGACCCCATCACCGTTGAACCATGGTTAGGGGTCAAAGGTCAAAATACTCAAAATTACGTACAATTCAAAATCACTACTCCTTTTACAGATACATAGTTATGATCACTTGAATCATGTAAGTGGTGCAGCTTGACATCCCCCACAGAAGTTACTTAATGCCATTTTGATCAAAGGTCATTTGGGGTCACTAAGGTCAATGACCTTTACGTGTGTAAAATTTTAAAACAAGGTCAAATAGAAATATTTTATCCCATCCTGTAGTACTTGAGAGAGGTCAATAAAAGGGTTCAATTATGACTTCATCACTTGACCCATGGTTTAGGGTCAAAGGTCAAAAACATCAAATTACGTTACAACTTCAAATCACTACTTCCTTTACAGAGTACATGTATGATCACTTGACTCATGTATGTGATGCACCTTGACATCCCCCACAGAAGTTTACTAATGGTCATTTTGTGATCAAAGGTCACTTTGGGGTCACTAGGTCAAATGACCTTTACATGTGGTGTTTCAAAAAAATTAAAACAAGGTCAAATAGAAATTTTTATCCCATCCTGTAGTACATTGAATGAGAGGTTCATAAAAGTCAATTATGACCTCATCACTTGACCCATGGTTTAAGGGGTCAAGGTCAAAGATACTTCAATTACGTTACACTCAAATCACTACTACTTCTACAATTAAATAGTATAATCAATGTGGACTCATGGATGTGAGTGTAAAACAGATTACGTAATGAATTTTGATCAGGTCACTGGGGGCAACAGGGGTCAAAAGTTCATTTTTTTTACAAATATACGCTCAATCCATCGAAGATAACATTGCATGGTCCCACGTGACTCATGCATACGAAGCAACTTGAGATCCTTCACCAAAGTTCATAGGTCCAGGGGTCAAGGTCAGTAAGGGTTCACTTGTTCTGGTCCTGAGTACCCTCGACTGGTTTCAGATCTGTATCATATCTCGTTTTTCTTGTCTTTTACCCTCCTTCATCTTCTAATTGAAGTAAAATATTTTTGCCAGTATATATAAATGTGACAACGGTATAAAAGACCAAACAGCACACGAAACTCAATAGCAAGGCATTGGTGTGGTAACGGCAGAGTTTATGCATTGGAAAAACTACAGCAACCTAGGCGTGTTTTCAAGATTTTAGGGACACCCATGTCGGCGTGGGATTACCCAAAATTGCATCCACCTATTTTAATGTCCATTGCGCTTATTTATTCGCACCCAAGCTCTGTAAAAAAAAGAAATAACCAGAAATGTGAAGCTTAAATGCTAGGAATGTCTTTGACAATTTGGATTTCTGAATGATACTAAATATATCATCAAGACATTTAGTGTATTATTCAGCAATTCTAGGGTTGAAACATTTCAAATGGATAATACACTGATATAGCTGGGATCTGAAAGGGAGACTAAACTTTAGACCCGGGGTTTAAATCAGGGTTTATTCCACATGAGTGGAACTTTTTCCTTCCAACATACTCTAAAAAATGCGCTTTAACAGATGAGAAGGATTCCTCATGGATGGCTGTCCGGCCCATCCATGAGGAATTTTCTCACCGTTACATGAACTTTACAGCATTTTGAAAGAAAAAAGGTCCACTCGTGCAGTACTACCCGTGTAACCCGGGTTTAAAGTTAGTATCCCTTTAATAATATCAAGCCCTAGAGTGTAAAAATTAAATAGCGAGATGGTTATTGTGTTGAAAAGAGTGCAGAGGGGGTGGACATGCAACCAAACAGAAACACAGAACAGCATCAACTTCGGCATAACCCGAGTGCGTCTTATTCAAAGGGACGTAACGGCAGGAGGGCGATCTTACGCATATCGAATGTTCACACACAGACTTAAGGCTAGGCCTGGTCACGAGTATTTAAATCTAAATGACCATTATTGGAAATTACACTATTTTGCAGGGGGGTTAATCCACTAACCGACGGATTTTGAAGTCAATAATTTTTTCTTAAATTATGATATTACTAAGATGTATTGAACGAAGGCTTAAAAGGTGATTTTGCAATGTCACTGGGACCGAGGCTGCCGTAGAAAATACACGTAAGAATTCCCTAAATGACTGTTTGGAAATCCCCAATGCCCAAATTCGAGCAGAATGTGTCCGACCCCCCCTGAAAGAGTGTGTCTCTGTAGTTAGCTGTGTAACCTCTTGCTTGAATAATGTATCAGAAAGAGTCATGTTGTAAAAATGCTGTTGGACTGTGAAGTAGTCTGTCGTAGGTAGTTACCAAGCTCTATGGCTATTCTTAGGAATTGTTGATGTGACCCAGATGCAGGGCCGCAGCCAGGGGGGGGGTGCGGGGTGCGACGCACCCCCCAAAAATGACAAAGGTCCGCTTTTTGATGTTTAAGGTCCGCTTTTTGATGTTTAAGGTCCGCTTTATGATGTTGAAGGTCCGCTTTGTCATGTTAAAGTTTGCCGCCTCTCTAAATTCTGTTGTTTCAAGGCTTGTGGAGCATGGTGTATAATGCTTTGTAATATGAGCATTAAAGTCAGTGTTTTAATGTGTTAAGAATAGGATTTCTGGGACACACGACCCATATGAGGTGAAATTCCAAATGGGCATTGTGGGATTGACTAATCACATCTTGCCGGCACCCAACACTGGAAGGCTGTGGTATGAGGTGTTGGCCTAGACAAGAGGTCACAATTTTCTTTTTCGGAATTTTCCGTGAATTGCCTCACATTTGCTTCTTTAAATAATTCTCATTTTCTGACTGGCAAATGAATTTTAACACTTCTCATACAACAAATGGACATGATTTAAAGAGACACTGGCACATTTGATAAAAAGAGTGTGCCCTCAAGATTTTTCAAAATGATATTGTGCAGGTGTAAAGCTTTATATACAGTAGCCCGCACACCTGTAATGATTAAGCCAAAATCAGGGTACTTATGGGTAAACAGAACAATTTATAATGAAGGTCGCCTGGTGCATTAATTAAGCACGATGACGGGAAATGGATTTAACCAAAGGAAAAAACACGCCGTCGGCATGTTTCCCACAGGTGTGATCCTGTTTGACCGCTGGACTTTGTGGTTTTAATATCAATGAGTAGAGGTCTATGATATTCATAATACAACATTTGTTGATTAAAGTGTGGAAAACTGAAAAGTTAGGCCTACAAATTACCTCTTATTAACGGCCATATCTGTTTTGAGTGTTATTTTTATGTGTAAAAGGTATCTCATTCTTCAAATGGCCTAGACATCATTTGAGAGCAAAGGATCAAATTTCATATTTTGTGAAAATGTGCCAGGGCCGCTTTAAGTGGTTTTTAATTGTTTTATGGAAAAATTATATCTTTTTATTGAAGAATCTGAGCAAGATTAATGTAAAATATTTATCTAATTCATAATAATAAATTAATAAAATGATCCGGATTAGAGTGAAAGGTGATTATAACTACTGCAGCAGAGCATATTTAAGGTACCAGTGATAATTCATGGCAAACGTTCTAAGTTAATGAAACTTAATGAGATTGGGAATTTGGTTTGGGGAGTGACATAATTGTAAGAATTGTGCATTTCTTATAAAAGCATGAAATTGGCTTAAATGTTTACAATTAAATATGTTATTTTAAGATATGGAACCACGTCAACGTCAATCCTTCAAGGTTCACAACAGGTCATTTGGGGTCATCTGAGGTCATTTACCTTTATGTTATAAATGCATCATTTATGCATGTTAATATCCTAATTTGGTGCCCTGAGTTGATATATGTTGTATATGAGTAATACTGAACATGATAATAAATAACATATAATCTGTGCCAAACAAAATCACCATTTCACATTTCGGGGACCTATAAAATGTTATACTTACGTAACAGTGGCACGAAGGTCAGTTTTTCATGACTGATGTACAATATTTACTGAGGTGAATGAAAACTATCCCATCTTTTCTGTCCTTCCTGAGACTTCACCGGGTAAGACCAAATTCTTTGTTGGAATTGCAAAGGAATTTCCTACTAGGATGACGTGTTTTAGGACTACAATCATTGAAGCAAAGCAAAGTATAGGAATATGTTACCCGTTAAATGCATATGATCATGTTTTCTCCCTGATGAGGACCCTTGGGTTTAACACACCAGCAATTTCATTCAAGGTTGCGACTTTGACATGTTTTTATAGTTATCTGTTGCAAGTGCATGAACATTTAAAATTGGGATAAATTTGCTGATTTATGTTTGCGAATGGCCAGCCCATTGTACTCAATTGCATTGCGGTTCTGCTCATTAAAATTCAAGATTCCTTAAAATGGGTACCGCTGTGGTGGTTATACCCTGGCCTATTTTGATCTGTTACCCCTTCTTGATCTAAATCTATGAATCCATGCTCCAAATCTACTAATGGACATAGCACTATGATTTCCCCTTTTACAAGTGAACCACAACGTGTAAATATAAAATATATTAATATTAATTGTGCCTTTCTGGTGATTTGACTTGTAGCAATGAAAGAAGATCCCCAGTGGGATATGGCCCTGGTCTCTCAATACAGTTCATGGTTATGATAAAGGGGCATTTTGTGATCCACAACTTGCCCCCCCCCCCGATTTTACCTCGAAAAAGAGATCGGAACGTTGCCCTAGTAACCACGTGTACCAAATCACTGCAAATTTATGGTCGAGTGTAGAAATTTGCAATTTTGTATTTTTCGTCCATAGACGGACAGAAAAAAAAACTACAGCACCATAGCCTATCGTGGGAAACAAGGCATTGCTCAAAACACAAAACCACAAGCTTGGGATCAAACTCAAATTTTGTGAATAGACTTACTTTGGAAATAAAATGGAAGGTGCTGCTCTCTAAAGAAAACGAGTGGAACATTTAACTCCTTAAAAGAATGAAATCTATTGTAAACACTCCAAAAACAAGTGGTTTGTACTTAAAAAGAGGGAATTTCCCACTCAAAAGAGCAAAAAATCACTCAAAAAGAGTGGTTTCCACTCATTTGAGGAGCTACGAAGGGAACAACTTCTTTGGAGGAGTTAAATGAAGGACAACACGAAAACGAGTGGAATGTCATCTTTTTGGAGTGAGTTCACTGACTAGTGGAAATTCGCTTATTTAAGTACAAACACTCCATTTTTGAGTGGTGTGCAAGAGTTTCTCACTCTTTGAAGGGAGTGAAATTTCACTTGTTTAAATTTAGAGATGGAATTGCAAAATTGAACCATAGTGTATTAAGTTGAAGAGATAAGAGGACATTTCCAGCAAAATATGCCCCCCCCCCCATTTTTTAAACAAAGTACAATATATAATAAACCCGAGGGGAATTAGCCGAAAAGCCATCTTCATATATATGCTTTGTATTTCTGTCGTGCAGACAGATATACGAGTATGCTTGTTTATGGGGGCCAACAGGACAGCAGGCAAGTTCAAAACTTAGTTTTTTTATATTTCTTGATCAATAAAACCTTCGAAATGTCCTCGGTTGGTCTTCTACAACAAGTGCAAATTTACTTGAGATCTGTATCCTCGAAAATCTCCTCGTGTCCCTTTGAATGAAGAAGGACCTTTTTTGATAATGAAATGTATCACAAATAGAATCATGAGAATGTTTATGTGTTAGAGGTATATGCACTCTTGTGGTTCTGGTCAATGTTAAAAACAAGAGGATGCATATAGACCCTAGTATTTATTTATACTATTTTTTTCAAAACAATGCACCGTTTGTGGTGTTAAATGAACAATCCCAAAATCAAACCAAAGTTAATATAACATTGCAATTCATTTCTAAACATGTTAGGAAATTCACATTCGGAGGAAACAGCTTTGTAAGACTATAGCTTGGGTTATTCTTCTGCATGTTTATGTTATTGCGAATATTTGAGCTTCAGCTACCATTTGCTGTATTTTAAAGGGGCTTGTTCCGGTTTATGTGATCATAGTGTGTCTACTTAAATATGAAGGAGCCTGGAATTGAATACATCATTGCAAGTATCATGGAAAACAAACTGTGGTTTGGTTGGTATATGGAAGTGATAATGCCAAAGTATGGCAATCGTCCTAGTATTATTAAAATTAAAACAGTATTTGGCCTCTATCTTGAGAGAAATGAATTAAAAGACTGACAAGGACGACAATGAGCAAATGTACGGCCTTTCATCGAAAGTGATCAATTTCCAGGTACGTCGAGGGTCCCAAAAATGATAGGAATATATATGTGTTTTGAGCTTATTGTTTTGGATAATTTTCTAAAGTACTTTTAACCAATCAAATATGTGTCATTAAGGGAAATCCCCCCTCTCCAATAATTTTAAAATCAGGACTCTGTAAGTGACTAAGCCAAAACTGTTAGGGGTTAGGGTTGGTTTGAGCACCCTGGGTGGGGTTCATATTGTTTACAAAAAACTCAGGATTCTCTGTACACCAAGCGTGATGCACCTTTAAAAATGCCTCGTCAAATATGATCTTACACCGTTATTAGTCAAATTTGACTGGAAAAACTGATAAAAGCACAGGAAATAGTCATATTTGCCAAGACTCCAGATGGTCACATTTACCCGGTTTTGAGTCCAGTGTAAGAAAACAGTGTAAGATCTATTTTACTCGACACCTAGTCAAAAGTGACCAATGCATTTAAGAGGTCGTATATGGCACTCTGACCTCTCCATTACCTTGTATTGTTCATTAGATAAAATGGTCAGATGAAGAAAATATAGAGTGCAACCCGTGCTAGACATGACACATGTTTGAATGTGATAGGAGCCAAACAGTAGTGGAATGTTGTAGACAACTTTGTCAACAACCAATTTTTTAAGGACGTAAATATCCGATTTAAGGCATATGGAAACACGTTTAGAATTCAGTTGTCTCTTTACGAGTTTACAAAAATCATTGGTTTGATTAAATGCCTTCTTATGACGAATGCACAAGAGATAATATCGTGAAAAAACCTTTTCATGCAGAATCATGAGAAATCTTTGTACTTGCCATGAATCCAAATGTTCTCAAATAATGATTGAAAAAACACAGGGCATCCCAGGTTATTATATTCGACGAAACGAAATTAGTGCACCCATTGGATTACACGCTTCTATTCCGGATCGTACCATGTTACCACTCTGACGGAGAAAGCGTTAGTTAATCCAAGGGGTGCAATGCGCCTGTTCGTTTCGTAAAATAATAAGCCGTGTCCCCAAAAGAATACATGGAGATTAATTTTGACATTCAATTTAAAAATATTTGGCAGAGACAGGTGCATACAGGTCAAAGGTCACATAGAGGTCATTAGAGTTCAAACGCTGTACACCCTAGCAAGAGTCTGGGTCAGGATTTTGACTGAATTAATCAGTCAATTACACCTCAGAGGATGGAACAAGTGAGAGATTATAAAAAAAGAGGACTTCAAATTAGCATTCAAGGGGATTACGAGTAGAAAACATGAATTACATTACACTGATATGACCCTGACCTAGATTGTATCTCACACAGATGGTTGCTTGTAATTAAATTAATGTAATTTGAGGACACCACCTTCCTCTTAGTAAATGTCTTGATTGGCATTTTAATTTCCAAATTGTTTCATTTGCGGACATCGGCCTAAGCTTAAACACCTTTTTATTATAAAAACACTCTTATATTCATTAAAAACACCTTTATAGTCATTAAACACCCTTGATATTCATTAAACTCCCTTTATATACAGTAAAACATTATTTTCAAGTTAAGGTCTCTTTCATGCAATTGTGGCTATTTAGACCTATTCTGCATCATTTAATGTATTTTTGGACATCATTTGACCTTTGGACCTCTAGGTGACCTGAACTGGACCGGCTTTAGGTGGTTCCATATCCCAATTGTTTTCCAAATTAATTTTCTATCTCTTCATGCATATGTGGCATATTTTAGACTATTTTGCATCTTTATGTATGATCATATGACTTTTGTGACCTCATAGATGACTTGAAACTGGACATGTTTAGGTGGTTCCATATCCATTTGTATTCCAAATTGATTCCTCTAACTCTTCATGCATATTGTGGCTATTTTAGACTATTTTTAATCTTTTAATGATTTGACCCTATTTGACCTTTTGTGCACCTAGGGGACCGTGAACTTGGACATGTGCAGGTGGTTCCATATCCCAATTGTTTTCAAAATAATAAATTTCAGTTTTTTAATTTTTCAATTTTTGGAGCTTTTATAACAAAATGAACAATTGTTTACCATATTGCTTAAACTATAGGTAAAAGGGAGAGCATGTTTGTGTGTTTGCTTATTTTTTAATGCATCTATTGCTGAGGTCGGCACAGCATCGTGAATACCTGCGTATATGAAAGATGTTTTTCTTCCTTCAATACCGGGCAATATCCAGAAGTCAGTATGTCTAGAACAGCTTGAAGCAGCCAAGACAACTCTGCTTAAACTGTTAGAACACAAACCTAAAGTTTTGAACATTATCAAGAAACATGCCAACAAGAGACATGCCAAGAAGAAATCGCACTCATCATGAGACCATGAAACCACCCCTGTAACACCCAATGGGATTGACCTATGGGAAGGCACATGGGATTGACTGGCAAAGTGAAGCTAAGGAGAGTCCATTTCCATGTCAGGGTTGACATATTGCAAGGCAGCATTTGAGGGGTAACTTAAAAATATGATTACCAATTAAATTTTGTTCCTTTGCAATTTAAATATTAAAGGTTGCAGCACATAAGTCATCTTGTTTGAGGTATACTCAGTTTGTGTGGCAATTTTCAGAATTCTAATTAAAAAATCTTAGCCAAATTTTGCGCTACTTTCTTAAAATTGGTTACAGATTTTAAAAATCGGTTACAGATTTTTAAGAAAACTGAGTAGGACTATGACAAATTACCTTATGTGCTGTGAACCTCTGAAATTACACCCGTAGCAGATGAAACATGGTCGTACTGCTGGCTTATAGAGCTTCAGAAGTCCTGACTGATGCCATCACATTCACCCAGCTAATTTGTGCGCATATCGCACATGCCGACTTTCCACTTGTGATTACAGCTTCAATTCAACTGCACGTGCTATAACAAGCAAGGGTCCGCTCCATAATTTCTGGACAAACAAAGTAGAACGTCGGAGTTGTACAAGATTCCCTGCATGGCACTCTAAATCACTCAAGATAGACGTTAACAAGAGTAAGATCGTTTCTTCCCACATGCAATTTCTTCCAATACAATTTTTGCACTGTTGTGCAATGACTTTATAATAACAAATAGGGATTATTTAACAGTTTTCCCCGGACTTTGGCTATCTTCTAGCCCCGATTCGCTTTCACGGTTTTTCATTGTTTTAGGGCCATCCAACTGAAAACCATTTCTCAAAACTAGCGAGACAATAGCAATTCCGTCTGACCGCAAGACTGCCCTAGATTTTTCTAGCCAGAGTGTTTCGCCTTGAGGCTGTTTATCAATGAAACTGCCATCGCGATATCAGCTCATGTGCCTGCACATGTTTGCCGACGGGAGGTTCATTAAAATTGCCAATCTTTATCCCTAAAGTCCCCGGTGTGTGAGCCCATGAACGTGCCTAGCACAGGTCCAGGGTAAAAAGGGTTAATTGCCAGATTGGGATGAGACCTGTTCATTAGGCACTTTTTGTTTGTCCCGCCGAACGAAGTTCGGGAGGGGACTAATAAAATTTGCTCCGTCCGTATGGTTTGTCCCGTCCGATGTCCGTTCCGTATGTCTGTATGTCCCTAAATCCGTGATAAAAATGTTTAACCTGGAACATTTGGGCATCTTTTTTTTTCTGGATGTGCTAGAGTAGCCAACTTTGGTATATTGTAGCAGGGGAAACCCCCTACCTCACCTTGTATCTATTCCCCCGGGTCCTCCCCCTGGGTCTGTAAGGGGTAGGGGAACAAAGGTCAGGGAAAAGGTCAATATTGCACGAAATGTCGAAATTGTGTACATTTTATCTGGAGTTCTGTAAGGGCTACTTGATGTAATTGGTGGAAAGAAGCCGGTTGATGAGTTCTCACCCTGATGAGATTTTTGGGTGTCAAATAGTCTAATTAAGTATCTATGTGCATATTTAATGAAAAGTTTTCCCTCAAGGCTGGGTCAATTATTCTGAGTTCTGGAGTTCTGACTTTATATGAATGTAACTTGGTGAAGGATGGGCTGAGAAGTGCGCGACCTGATTAGATTTTGGTGAATTTTTTTAGTTCTAGTTGTTAAGCTGTGGGTCATTCTTTTGGGTTGCCACCCTGTTTACATTTCTTGGAAATGTGAAACTACGTAAAATTCAATGTTTAACCGCTTTCCAGACCCCGTATGGGTCCCAATTTACATTTGTCACATGAGTTTTTTTCAAAAATGTGTTGCCATATTGAGAAAAAATTATCATATTTTTACTAAATTAGTGAATTTTCAGGGATTTTTGCATGCTGACTTTTTAAGATTTCTTGAGTCATTTTCATGGTACCATTATTTGGGTGAGCTAGTGATGGCCAAAATTAAGGTGGACTGGTCAGTTTTAGTTGTCATTTTGGAGTGATCGCGAATCGCGGGGAACATTTTTACGCATCGCGTAAATACGAGTTCCGCCTTGTTGTCACTATAAACTCATGTGACAGACAGTGCAAAAATTGTATGGGAAGAAGTGCATTGGTGGGAGATCACTATACCTCCTCTTTGAATTTAACCATCAGCTATGGACCCCAGCAGTAGAAAAAAAATACATGGCAACAGTGTTGATATTCTCAAGAAACATGTCAGCTTAAAGGCGGCTATCAGTGCTTTGCTATAAATCAAAAATCAAAAAACAAAATCATCAAAAATCTGATTTTTGAATGTTGGCAGGATAGGGTATCCTACCTACCCTACAAGTGGCAAACCAAAAGCAGCAACCTAATAAGACAAAATCGGACATTTTAAGTCATTCTGTCCGAACGGACATTTATTACTACACGTAATTGTATGGAGATTCATATCTTTTGAACACTGTTCTTTCTCCTTTTCTTTCTTCCTTTTCTCTTCTTTCATCTTCTCTCGTCATTTTCAGTTTGGAAATACTTACAGAATTCTAACAGACTTATCCTTCACTTTTAAGCTATTTCTGCAAAGTTTCAATTTTTTTGACTCTCTTGGGTAATCACTGATAGTGTCTTTTAAGCATATAATAAACCGGCAAAAAAAAAAAGTTTGTTTCCTGTTGGCCACATGCCTGTTTTTGGAGCAGTTAAACTGCATTTTGGATTTGTTTTAATTGTATGAATTGAATAACATTTGATTTTTGGACAAAAATGCCTCAGAGATAGAAAATTTAAAATTAAACAAATATATATAACTGATCCCAAATTGGTATTTTGCTTTATAAACTAATAATTTTTCAGTAAAATATGGTTTCCAGCCAGGGGGTTGCACTAGCTTTTAAAACCGAGGGTCAAAATTTTCATTAACAAATTCCAACCTATAGTGTTATATGAGCAAAAATGCCCCTTTAAGCATCCAGAAAGGTGAATTTGTGCACTAAACCTTAAAATGTGGTGTGTATGGAACAATGTCCCCTTATAATGCAAGGGCCATTCTCTGTTAAAGTGTTCAGGTTTGGTCTAAAAAATGACCAAATATCAACATTAATGAATTCCTGAAAATCATTAAAAATCGTAAACTTTAATATTTTCAGAACACGGGACAATGCATGGGTGATCTTAAAAAATATCTGATTTTTAATATATTGCCTAACGTTAACACTAAAGTAACGTATCTGTGTAACGTATCTGGTCGGCCTTTTTCTTAATCGTGCCGCTCTTTATAAAAGTACACGCTTTACCGACTTAATCTCTATATCTTATCAGTTATTACCATCATACTAAAGCATGGTGTGGTATTCGACTTTGTGTCACAGTGTTTTGCAAGAGCGCTGCGGGAGGTAGGTAACGTTTCTGTCGCTGTATGAACGTAACATGAAGGATTTTTTTCATTACCATGCCTGGAAATTGTTACTTCAAAACCAGATTTTTATGCAAAACATGTATAATATAACATTGAAATGTGCTTGATTTATCGCATATTGGAACATTCTTCTACCGCTATTTTTGGCAATTTTGTATCAATTTTAATTATGGTAACGTATCTGTTTGCAATATTGGCGACATGCTCTCAGAGAACTCTTACGAAAGTTTAATAATCCAATATTATCGTGTTTTGAACTTATATTAGGGCGTCAATAGCAGCCTATAAAAATGGTCAGTTCCTGTGATCTGCGCACTTGTGTACCGCATGGACACATTTTAAAGAATGGATTTGGGCTTGGCGACATGGCGAAAAACAAGAATTATGCGATGCATCAGCTTATTGGGCTTGATACTTTCTTGCCCGTTTACAACTTCTAGTCCGATCATTTTGAAAGCATAACATGAAGAATTGTTGAGAAGGGGTCTGGAGAAATAGTATCCGGAAGATAGTGTAAGTGGATGAGATGCAATTAGGGTTTTAGCCAGGGAAAGTAACAAGATGCAGTTGTTTATTTTAAGGAGGTTGCAAGAGGATACCGAGCTAAAGGGAAGAAGCTGTATATTTGCTTTGGGGGATACTTTGGAGAATCATTTTATAGGGACTGAAAGTGAATGTGTCGATGATGAATGAGAGAGATACCAAAAAGAAGTAGTGGTTAGAGCAGTGATGAGTTTGTATAAGGAGCAAAGGGAAAGTTAGAGTGGAGGTCCTGATTGTCAGAGGAGTTTGAGGTCAAGGTGGGTGTGCATCAAGGTCTGTATTTCGCCATTGGATTTTTGCAATTGTGATGATGTGGTCACCAGAGAGAGTGCAAAAGAAAGGTTTGCTGAGTGCGATGTGTATCCGGATGACTTGGTTTTAATGAGTGGGACATTGGAGGGACTGAGGAGAGAGTTTTGGAAATGGGAAAGAAGGCTTTCGTGAGAGTAAGGGTCTGAAGGTAAACCCTTGGGAAGACAAAGTGCGGTGAGTGGGGCGGAGAGGGAGGTAGTAGCGAGTGGTAAGGGTATAGCGAGGTAAGGTAGTCCCATGTGGGGTATGTGGGACGAGAGTAAAAGCCAATCAGTGTGGTGTGGGAAATGGATACCATGGGAGATGCACAAAGAGAAGAGAGTGACTCCCTACTGGCAGAGATGGGGTAGAAGATGTGAGAAGGGGAGCTGGAGGGGATGGTGGAAAGGAGGAAAAAGTTGTGTGATGGGTGGAGTCAGTGAAGGAGTTCAAGTACCTAGGGGATAAGGTTAGTGGGGGGGTGGATGTGAGGTGGCTGTGCCAGCTAGAGTGAGTGAGGTATGGGTGGTTGAAGTGAGGGAATGTGGGGAGTGTTGCAAGGGAAGAGATTCCTTGACGATGAAAGGAATGGTGTATAAGAGATGTGTGAGATCAGTGATCTGTATGGGAGTGAGACGTGGTGTCTGAGCGAAAATGAGATGGGGACTTTGAGGAGGACAGCAGAGCGAAAGCAATGATGAGAGCGATTTTGTGTTGTGGTGTGAAGTTGATAGACAGGATGAAGGACTGAGGACTGATGAGATGGGTGGGTGTGGAAGAGGCGGTGGACCGGTTGGCCCGAAGGCGAAATAGTGTACGTTGGTTTATGGGCGGTGTTGAGGAAGGATGACAGAATGTTTTAGATAGGGCTTTTGAGTTCGAGGAGAGTGGTTTGAGGAGGAGGAGGGGACGTCCAAAGAGACGACATGGAAGAGAAACAAGGGGGAAGGAGAGTAGGAGGGTTGGGTTGAGGCTTGCATTGACTCGGGTTGAAATGGAAGGAAGGAGTCAGGGCGGTTGCTGCAATGTGAGGTGAATGGCCACCCGTGGACTGGGGGAAAAACCGGATTAAAACTTTGGTTTAGTTTAGTAGTAGTAACTCCTAAGATATTTATATTAATAAAGCATCATTTTTACGAGCAAAACAGGCTTTAAAACTTGTGTTATGTGAGGGACACGAAAAATCGTTTTTGAACACTTTATCAGAGAAGGGCCGCAAGTCCTGGTTCAACTGTTTGAAGTTTCCATGGGTGTGATTTCAGGGAAATTCCTGTACAAAAAAAAAACAAAACACATTTGCATTAGGTTTGGGGCATGTGCTGGAAACCAACATTTTTTTCTATTGGCGCTTGAACTTGGATTTATTAATGTGGTGCGATTAGTGTCCATACTATACCAACTATTTTGTTGCATAGTTCATTCTTGTAATCTATTGATTACTTTGACATTGTTATTACCCAATTGTGATAATACAATGCAATTTCACTGCCGGAGAATGTTAGCAAAAAAGCGTTAGCATGTCATTTGGTGACTCTAGTGTGTTCTGTTAAGGTGGGTCCCATGGGTACTAAAGAGTTTACTAAATATGGTCAAAGATTGTTTTCATTTTTCCAATATGTGGTCACGTCAAAACAATTCACACCAAAAACATGCGTCTTTGTTTTACATTTCTGATTCAAAAATTAACAAATACAGGGGTTTGTACAATATTTTTTCTGCAGATTAGGAAGTAGGTGTACGCAAATATACTTTTTCCTGCTGTGGGTATCATGGAAAAAGCCAGAAACATCAATACATGACCATTTTTTTCCAAAAATGTGTTAAAATCATGATTTTAGGAGGAAATGCCCCATATCATTAGAGTAAACTTGCTTTCATAAAAATCTGCAAAGAAAATGAAAATAGGATGTTCTTGATTTATCAAAAAAAGTTTCAAAACGTAAAAAATGAAAAGCCTGTATTTGTGATTTTTGTGTAGCCAGAACTGAAACCCTGGGCATGTAAGACAAATGCGCCTACACTTTGGTTTTCATTTGTTTAATTATGACCACCTAATGATGACAAGAATGATTTTTAGAATCTATTAAAGGTGATTTGTTTCCGATTTTATTTGTCTTGTGTTTCCTCTCTACTTTGATATGTAAGCCGTCACTTGCACTAAACCCCCATCAAGTACACCCCGTGGGAAACAAACTTGCGGTTTTGATGGTAGACGCAATAATGCATGTTGCAAGGCCCTATTCAAACTGTGCTAATAAAGTGGTTAACCCTAAACGACGTTTTTTTTGTTTATAATCTTGGGAATGACTGGATTCGAGGCTCAAATTCAG
This sequence comes from Ophioderma brevispina, assembly GCA_023653785.1. NCBI lineage: Eukaryota > Metazoa > Echinodermata > Ophiuroidea > Amphilepidida > Ophiodermatidae > Ophioderma > Ophioderma brevispina. The sequence continues at coordinate 15,595 of JAMKCH010010549.1, forward strand.
GGCCATGAGAAAAATACGGCCTTTCATCTGATTAGCAAAATCGATACTACGTACTGGTTAATCGGGGGGTCCCAAAGACCATCTGAACGCCCCTTTAAGTATCTTTTCGCTATCTATGGGACGATCCTTAAATTGAGTTGTGCTATACTTAGGTTTGCTGGAGACATCAATAAAACAAATGTCCTTAACTAGGAAGACTGATCTACTTGAATTAGTTTGGGTGGACAAAGAACCTCCAAGTTAGGATGAATATAGGCTGTTAACCACACTTGGGTGGATTAAAAATTACAGGAGATGCCGCCACACCTCGTTGTAAGTGCAACAAAGCTACAAGAGGTTCAGCAAATACTGTTGTAAATTTGTGCGATGTCCTCATGGATCAAGCAGTCAATGTGTGCTACTTACTGTCCAACAAATTATTAATCCGACTGATTTACCTAGTGTGAATGTATTGTCTGTCCTCATTGAGCCCTAAAATTAAGTCTATTCATTTTAAACAGCCTACCAGGCAGTGGCGGCCACGCCTCATTATTATGCAACTCACAAAAAATGTCAAAAGAATTACAGTAATAGAGTGCAAACCACAAAACCAATTTGGGGTGCTTTGATATGGGTCAGCATGGGTGTTCCCATGACCCACATACGCCCTCGTCTTGTTTCGTTGTCATACAAAAAAAGCACAAATAACCCTTATAACGGAGTTGATTCTTCAACTCCAACAGTTTTTGGAATCAGAATCTATATTTCCTTGACAACATATAAAAAAATTCCGATTTTTTCGTCAAGCTTTCGCTTTTACGTGGTTAACCCAATGGCGACATTGAAAATTGGGATTTCTTGGCCAGACTCCCCTGCAGCCTACTAAAACCTAATTTGGTATCAAATACTTCTGAAGATATATTTTATTTCTACTCGTTGATTGATGTGGAATTGCTTTGCTTATAATTTGATCTGTAACAAAAACAAGCAGGTTATGGAACATAAATGTGGTCTAAAAGTGACATGAGTACAATATATTTTTGCCCATATGAACCAAAACTGAAATATTTGTGCATATTTAGAAATTATCAATCTATCCTATATATAGGGATGGAAGGGGCATTGGTGAATGGGTGTCAAGCAAGAGTTTGTTTTCAGGCACAGATTAGAAAGATGGCCTAGCAAAATTCAATTTGATTTAATGTCACATGTGACCAGTATTTCAACTTTAATGTGCTCCACCGTGACATCTCTTGTGGTAAATTATAACCCAGGTTTTGTTGTGTTTGGCCTGCCATAGAAGGAAGACACATAGGGATCATCACTTTGTCCACTGTTGTTGTCTGCTGTTGTGAAAGGGTTAACATTTTGCTGAAATAATCTGCATACTTTGATGGATTTAAACCAACTTTGAGTCACATGGGAATCCCTCATTTGTTGATTATGTCAAGGTTCACTACCAGGTGAAAGTTTGTGTGAGGTCCTGTTGTAAGAATAGGCTGAAAATGTAAAATTGACCTAATTGAAAAGTTTAATTTTCAATTGGAACCAAACTGGGCTTATGGACATGACTGTTGAAACCCTCATTTGTTTATGATTCAAAAGGTCCACATGTCGAGGTCATAGAGTCTATCATTCACAACTGTACAGGCAGGCGACACTAGCAGGCCGAGGACCACATTTTTTTGTTTCATGTGGGCAATTTTTTCCAAAAAACATGAGTTAAAACAACATTTTTTTTGGGGAAAATGCCATACTTGAGTTGTTAAGTATTTCTATGATACCCGCAGCAAGGAAATTATGAAAAAGCACACCTGCTTTCATAATCTGCCAAAAAAAATAACATACTGAGGTAGGGTTCACCATCAAAAAAGTTCCAACACGTAAAAATATGAAAAACCCCCTGTTTTTTGTGATTTTTGACATCTGAAGAGCTGAAAAGCCTGTGGAAATGTAAAATGAAGAACACATTCTTTTGGTTTGAAATTGGTTAAGATTTGACAAAAATTGGAAAATGATCTTTAGATATATTTAGTAACGCTGAGCTACCCATGGGACCCACCGTAAGTCATTTTTTACCCCATTTATAAACGAGTTTGACACCAGACAGAAACCTTTTGGGGCGCATACCACTAATTGGTCCAATAACGGGATCGCAATGGTTCATTAAATATTAATAGGTTTAGTATTATTCTGTGTGATAAAATTCAAAGGTTTTCACCCTCTCACAAAAACAAAACGCAGAAAACGGGTGTCCACTAACCACCCCCCTCAAAGGGGGGACAAGCCAAGATGGTAACAAACAATCGAGCTCCACCCCCCCTGGTTTTTGCAAGCAATGCTATGAGAGGCAATTATGAATGACTTCATAGTCTGCCTGTGAGGTTTCCAATTTGTAACTGGGCATAGGTACAGGTCGAGGGTTGACAAACGAAAAGAGTAACTCAGCACTGAAAGAAATATTAAAGATTTCTTTAATTCTGCTGTTCATTATTAAAAATTGTTCTTTGTTTACTAATGTTTTATAATGTTGCTTACGAATGACCATATATGAGCTTTATGAGTGTTTACATTTTGAGTAATGAATAGATTGCTTAGTAGAAAAATTAAACATCACATTTTCAAAGCAGTAACAGCAGAATTAAAGAAATTATTTATATTCTTGTCAGTGGTGAGTTACGTCCTCTGTTCTTCAACACTGGAGGTAGTAATTGGCAGAAATACTCCTTTTGTAACTTCGGTATTCTGCAATGAAAGTAAGGGTGATGTAGTGATTCCAGCCCCTTCTGTTTTATTCATTTTCACTAGATATCTTGAGAAAAGCTTATTCAAATTTTTATGCTGATTTCCAATTTTTTGCGGTTTGGTGTTATGAGCAAATGCTCTTTTCCACCGGTCCCATAGGCCACTAGTATAATTTCTGTTTTAACGGACAGAAAATACCAAAATTGCGAATGTGCTACGCAAGATTTGGCACACATGGATTAACTATGTTAACGTTCAATGATTTTTTAGGTAAGTTGGGGGGCCGAGGCGGTGCACCTCACGAAATGCCCCTTTAGATAGCATCAAATAAGCTTTAAATGGATTTTCCCCCAATGAATTTCAAGTAGCCTAATTGTCTGATTTTGCACACACACAATAAAAGCAGAGTGCCATTCTGGATCGTATTGCAAAAATAAGAAGTCATTGAACGAAAAAAAAAGATAAAATGAAATACAGTAAACTTAACTCTTTTTTTTCTGTATCAGTTTTGATAAACTGAAGAACCAAAGAATGAATTGTTTTTTGACACCATTTTGTGTTTGGCATTTTGTAGAGTATATAATATAAATTGGCCTTAACATTGTTCTGGTTTGGAAAGCATTTTGCCATTTATATTTTGTACATATGATACATAGTTTTTGTGTGTACAAGCACCAACTTGTAAAATAGCTATCTTCCTTTTCCCCTTTTTTGGTTATGTATAGTTTGATGCAAGGCTGGTTGTTTATTTTATTTTTGTGTAATTCTAATTTATGCGTGCAAGTCACCACACGGCCGGGTAGTCAATGTATGTAAAGTCGTCCCATGAAAAGATAACATATTGTTATCGCCCTGACTCACCCATTCCCTCTCTCTCCTTTCCCCACCACATGTTCAAATGTAGGAGTGGGCAAAAATATTTTCTATGGTTCCTTGATTTTAAATTTTGCATATAAAGGGAATTTAAATCCAAGGAACATCAAAAATTCATTGAATCAAACGCTTGCTAGATTTTGTTTTTTGAGCAGCCCAATTGTCCATGGAATCTTCACGTGTTTTGAAAACAGTGGTCATATGCCCACCCCTATATCAAATGTCAGAAAAGGTGTTCAGCAATGCTACCAATTAGTATCAGTTGCCTTTTTGTTTTGCTTTTTTTTTAGACACAATTACAATTATGGGTGAAATTCCATTAATTTTAGACTCTGTGGTTGAGGTCACAAGGTCAACTCTTGAACCCTTTGAAAGGTAAGGGAGTTTCTGTATCCTGACCCTGACACTTTTTTCTGACACGCTTATGAATTTGGAAACCCTTCACGGAATAACAGGTTTATTCTGTTAAGGTTTCCGAATTCATAAGTGTGACAGAAAAAAGAGTGTCAGATGGGTCAGGTTATGTAAACTCCCAAAAGGCAACTCTTAGTGAAAATGTGGAAAATGCTTCGAATTTGGAATTGAGAATTTTGTTGGAATGATGGTAATGATATTTGTGCATTTTTAAAATTCTTACAGATGTTAATTGACCACTTTATCTGTTAGCATTTGAAAAAGGCACACTTTTCTTTGTAATAATATTTAAAAAATTATGTTCCATGTCAAACACAATCGTTCTCTGAGAGTCTAGAAGGTGTTCTTTCCTCTTACTCATGGTTTTGTGGTGGTTCATTTTTTAGCACACTCGTGTGTTCTATCAGCATTCGACCACTTTGCAAATCTTCGGTCATGAAATCCTGAAATTTGTCCATGCAAATGTCAATGCTTGCTGTGCGAGTTAACATGGGACCTTAATTCACGTAACTCTCATTTTGTACCTCATGAAGTCCTAGCCCAGTAAATCCCATTTGCATTCCTCCTTGAAAACACAGTGTGACCTCTGGTACTTGGGTATGCAATGATTATTTTGGTGACATGGGCAGACTGGGGAGAAGTATAATAAGGCATGATATCCAAAGACATCCCCAATGATTAAGGGATATCCCCAAGTGTACTCAATTGATTTTTGAAGCAGTTCTCAATTTATATTTATATCAAAATTGTATATTATAGACATGTCTATTTGAAGATATCCCCTATGTCTTTATTTAATTTGTGACAGTAGTCCCTGATTTACATTTTGAATAAAACAGTCATTTGTAAATTTAAAATTAAGTCAAAATGTTGATTGTAGGCTTGCTCTATGTCAGTTGAGGATGGTTGGGAATATCCTCAAAGCATTGGGGAGATCTCTGGATGTCATGCCGTAAGAGCTCATGGAAAATTGGAGTATCTTGTCCTAGTTTTGCTCAAATTTCTCAAAATGGTAGAGCATTTCACAGAAGAGGTGGGGTATTCACCAAACAAAGGTTCAGTTTTAAGAAAGAGTGAGTTGTACTATGGAATATTTGAAGTGGATGTATTCCTATAATTCCAATTTTGCTTCATCAAAATTAGGTTACACCAAAGCATCATCTCAAACACCACATCTTCCCTGGCCCACTGGAGCTATCCAGTGAATATGGAAATTCAAGGGGAGATTACCTTTGTAGAAAAGAGTTGAAAGTCTTGAAGCATATCATTTAACACTTTTGGGAGAAGCATTCACTGAATATAATTTTCTAGATATGCTATGATTTGTTTGGGGAAAATGAACAAAATTTGTGACAAAGCTTTCCGGTATTCCATAACTCAGACGTTAGTTTTTAATAGATTCTCCCATTTTGGGGAAATTATTGTATTTAAAGGTGTATGTTAGAAATGACAAAAACAGAGCATTCTTGTAATAAAACGAAGATGAAACATAAAGCTAGTGTCCTTGTGTTTTGTTTTGGCTTAAACGACCTGGCAGGATAAGCAGAGAGAAGCGCCCTCAGTAGGCTGATGAATTGTCCCTTGCCATTTGGTGTCCATAAGACCCAGTTTTGATGAGGTATACATGCTTTCCTCTAAATTGCCACAACAAGCTAAAAACATGAACAAACTAACTCAAATTATAAGGGGGGGGGTTAGAGTTCTAAAGTAGCAAACCCACACATAATAGTCATAATACTTCAAAATCTCACTTGAGACTTATATTCATGATATTTTGCAATAGGTCTTTCATTGATGGTCAATTTACAATAACCATGGACCTGGTAGATCTTCTATGTCCCATGCTATAACAGAGGTGGTCATTTGGCTATGGTTCAGAACTCAGGGAAAATCTGTTGGACTATTACATAATACTACATTCTTGTGCACAGTTTTTGTTTCTGAATAACAATACAAAGTGAGTTCTGGTATAAGTTACTTGTTCTGGTAGAGTAAAAGGCACAACGCTATTGGATGTTTAGGCTCTTCTTTTCTATTTTATGGCACCCTCGATGTAGAAATTGGGGTTTAAAATGACCTTTTCCTCCCGCCCAAAGACAGAAAGCCACTTACAAGGGTAGAATATTTATCATACACATACAAATAATCTCTTTCCCATTCTTGGGGGGGGGGGCAGAAAAAGGGGTTGAATAATAAAATTCATTTCACTTCTAGCTACACTTCCTCTAAAAGTGCCATTTTCTTCTTCAAAATAAAACATTTTGTTTTTTTAAAGTTCGGACTCAGAACACTCACATTTAAAATTAATGATTTTGTAAAATGGTTACCAGAATAACGTAATGTCAAACTGAAGGGCACTTCTCTCTGCTTATCCTTTCAGGTTCCTTTGAGTCATGGTATTTTTTGGTGGAATTAGAAGAGTACAACACAGACGATATTCTAGGAGCACATGTGGTCAGTTGATCGTGTTCGGGCCCGCACTCCAAAGTTTGTGGGTTCGATCCCCCTGGGGTCAATGTGTTATTCTCCCTGAGTAAGAAGGCGCTTTACTCAATTACTCCTCTCTACCCGGTGTATAAAATGGTTACCAGCATTATTCAATGCTGAGAAGGTAACAATGGACTGCTGTATATGAGGTGGGGTGATCCCACTAATCAACATTTATATGTGGAGTCTGGCCCAATCACTTCGACAGAGATGGGCATTTCCTTCCTGTGTACACAGGTCCTGTCCCCTTCACTTTTATTAATGGATCAATCGTGCTTAATACATTACGGCATACTTTTTGTTCATCTTCTAAGCAAGTGGCGCATATTGATTGCTTTGGTGGTGTGTCTGTGGCTTTTTCTGTGTCTCTGACTCCAGTAGTAAAAATGTTTGACCCAAAAATTAACCAACCCCTAACATAATTGCCCACTGCTTCCCCATACAAGTGCAAAACATTTTGATGATACTTGGCTATGGGTAGTGCCCCACATTTTGGTGTCCTCACATAACCTTTGTGCTCATTCACAAATCGTGACGGCAGGCGACACATGTATTTGGTGAAACGCTGATTTTTTATGAACATTAATTTCCTTAAACACCTAAGTGTATGGGGTCCATGTGGACCCCAACATTTTGCATTTTGGTGCGCTATTCAAATTGGTTTTGTCCCTTAAATTGTACTGGTAGTAACTTTTTTTTAATTTTTATTTCAGCTTGTAAAATGTATAAATTTCTCCTATAATGAGCCCAATTTTATGGAAAAGGTCCTTTGGGGGAAAGTGGTTTTCATTTTTTGGCTGGAGAATTGGGCGCGTGGTGTGCAAAAATCGTTTTTTGGACCGCCATTTTGAATCGGTACAAATCCGATATTCTGTTTTCCTGTTTATGTGCTTGTGTTGATGTACCTCATCATGACTAGAGTTTGTGTAAAAATTCACTGGCCAAGTTGTTTTTTTTTTGGGTGGGGGGGGTCCATATGGAATGCATTAAGACCTTGATACACTTAAAGGAAATATGTTCTTGATTCTGAATATTGGAAACTTTGGTATGGATGGAAACTAGATACGTAGATTACATATAACTCAAAATAAGTGAAAATTGGTCCGCCACATTTTTGAGTATTTTGCCCTTTTAATTTTCCTCCCATAGCTTACTCGAAAAACATCCGACAAATCCCATCGCAGGCAATGGTGACGTCAAAGTGATCACCATCCATAATTAACGTCGTTGTGCCATCATATCGCAGTGGTGCCCACTTCCTATAACTGCGATCGTTGTGTTTTTTTATATCAATATAATTAAACACAACGAATGAAACAAAATATGATCATTCTGTAACTTATTTTCAAATTTTATTTATTACTTTCATGAATCCATCATATTACAGTGTCAGCATAACCATTCAGTCAACCACAATGTTTTGGGGTCATCCACTTTGACGTCACGAGGAACAAAATTGGGCGCTTTTGATCAATGAAGCCGTGGCGAAAATCCGCCGTTTTCTTCTTCGTATTCCAAAAAAGCAAAATTCAAATGCCTCTATTTTGTTAATTTTTAACATCAAATTGTCTTATTTTTTTTAAAAAAAAAAAAATGTATGTACATATATTTTATGAATGTAAGTCCAAACTGAGCTTGACACAATCTTGACATATTTCCTTTAAGTGTTAATGTACACCCTTTGGTTACACTATTGTTATTTCATCATCCTTACTTAAGATGGATGGTGTAATCAGCCTGTAAACCAAGGGTGTCTCAACCTGCGGGTCCGCGGACCATTTGGGGCCCGCTAAGAGCTCTCAGGCGGCCCGTGGGTACTCCCATAAAAATTAAATGCAATATCTTACTAATAGATTTACAAAAAAAGATTTCGATTGGAATTAGTTCAATGTCCTCCAATCTGAACCCCAAACTTTTTTAAAAAAAAACATTGTTTGAAAAATTAGTCCAATTTCACAATCTGAACCAACATTTTCTAAATTGTGGGAATAGTCAAATTTTTCAAATTAAGACAACCAAAATTTGAGTAAATTTTGCTAAAAAGGCAACAAAAATGGAAAATTGGTTAAATTTGACCCAAAATATCTTTAATAGTATAAGGGGTCCTGATTAAACCAATAAGCCCATTTCGGTTTTGCAAAATACATACCCTATAGTATCACATTACAAAAAGAATACTGCAAGGAAACTTCCCTCATCCCCAGCAAAATGGCAGTCTGTAACATAACTCAGATGACTTGTCCATGACCTTTGACATCCACATAATGAAGGAACCCCTATGCACCTTTAACCAATGAACTAAATATAACCCAGACCCGAGATTCTCCCGAAAAACGGCGTAACCAAAATCTAGGTGCCCAAGTATTATAATGAGCATACGCACTTCATTCAACATATTGTTTGGGCCCACCATATTTGGTTTTACTTATCGTCGTATTTGGAAGTCCTTATGCATATTATGAGACAACGCGAGTATTTTTACTTCCGTCACACTTAGTGAGTGAACACAACAACAACAACGATGCCACAATGCTATCTCACGGACTCCAATATCTGCTTTTCCTAAGAAAATTAACAGGGGTCACGGAGACTTTTTGTGGGCATTGGGATGCAGGAATCTTTTTAAGCATAGTGTTTTCAATCGATTTGTTTTCCGCATAAGTATTGCCTAAAAAATCGCCGATTCAGACAGGGAAACTGGGTAATCAACACTGAACATTCGCGTGACGCACAAGATTTTTATATGCGTGTGATTGCGCCTCAACAGTGACGTACACGCTCGTGCTTACGCAGCAACAACCGCGGCGCGCTGTGTGTGAGAGAAAACGGTTAGGGCTTGGGCTATTCCTAATACACGCGATTCTCCTCGTTGGTTAATATTCCAGCTCTATATGACCTTAACCCCAAGTTCTGGTTTAAGGTGATGGGTTCACGTTAGCTGCGCGCAACAGTCACCAAGCAGATATTTCTGCCAAACTTGTGACTTGGCGTTCCTAGCTGTCCGCGCATGTAAAAACCACCCTTGCGTACACTGTGCGTCTCCGAAGATAGCAGCACGTTTGGCCCTTACCTGTTCCAATGAAGTACATAGTAGGCTGTTCACAGAATTGAATGCATTATTAAACAACTGAGTCAAAGATTATGCTACTTATAGGCTACCCGGGTCAATATCCTTCTTTTCCCGAAAATAAGCAGCTTCTCTCCTGATTTTTTTCAACACACTTTTGTCAATGTCCAGCTCGGATCTCATGGAGGGGGGCGGAGGGGCGCGCGCCTCCCGTAATTCTGCAAAACTTTCAAAATCAGCCCCATCTTTGGACAGTTTTTCAGCCTTCAGCCCCCCGGAAATTTTGACGTCGTTTTCAAATCCTGGATCCGCCCCTTATGTCGTCGCGGAAAGTGTTGTTTCTTTATAATGTCTAATGTCAGGACCACAGATTTAATGGTCAGACTCAGAATATCTAAATGAATACATCTCAGATGACAAGATTATTTTGTTTTCGCAACAACATTTCACCATATCTTATAGAGATTGTTAAATTCTAAATATGATGATTAATATGACCTTATATAGGTTTTCGTTGAAGAAAATATCAATTGTCATTTTACCGAATTTTGCGACGTAAAGTTAGAGGACGATCTTATATTTTGCCTAGGAATATCCGCAAAAAATCACATTTTTAGTACACTTTCATTTAGATATAAGACATTTTTTCAGTATTCAAACAGCAATAATGGCTTTTTATGGAAAACGCTACTTTTTACTAAAAAGAAGGATATTCAGGTAACTTTAACTTACTGCAGGAAATGACCGTAAAACACAAAGGAATGTTGATGATCTTTTCGTGAGATTTTACTCAATTACTTGGAGTTCATGTCAATTTTTAAAAACCATTGAATAAGTGATGCAAATCTTAATCACCTATTCAACTGATACTAAGGCTTATTTTACATTTTTAGCTGTGATTTCCTCCAAAGCAAAAACCACAAGAATTTTTGTCCTGCCCCTGCACTCGCCGCATAGTGCCGACAACTTGGCATAAAGACGACGTAGCGAATTCTCCTATAGGGCCTATGTTTTTTTTATTTCCCAATGACAACTTTTTATTCTATCGTTTAACTAACTTCGTAAGGAACGAATTTTGATAACAGTCGTTTTAAGAAAATGGCTTAAGACGAGTATAGGTAGACTTCATATTCTCCTGCTAATACTGGTTTAGAGTGCCTACAGGCTGAAAAATGCATTCAAAATCACGAAATCTGGACATGGCCCTTAAGCTTCCCCTTTCCACACCTTTGCATAACCTTTTTCTCTTCCCTTTTCTCTTATTCTTCCCCCTTTCTTTTATATTGATTCTCATCATACTCACAACAACATACAAAATTACGAAAAGGGATTCGTGATGAGCGCCGCCAGATAGGTAGACGGACCCCGCCACACGCGATTCATTTTACAGCATTTTCACCCTGTATTAACTGTTCCCGTCAGAATAAATGTCCACCTAAACCTAAAAGAGGCGTCCCTAGTCCAGGTTCTTCGAAAAAAACAGCGTCTGAACCCAAAAGCCCCGAAAACTCTTTGGATTTTGATGACAAGGCAATTTCCAGCTTCTTTTGGGAATTGGCGTTCCTAGCTGTCCGCGCGCCTAAAACAACCCTGCGTACACTTGCGATCTTCCGAAGATAGCAAGCACGCTTGGCCCTTAAACTGTTTCCAATGAAGTACATATAGTAGGCTGTTCACAGAATTGAATGATGATTAAAAAAACGGGAGTCAAAGATTATTGCTACTTATAGGCCTACAACGGGTAAATATCTTCTTTTTCCGAAAATAGAGCAGCTTCTCTCCTGATTTTTTCAACACACTTTTTCAATTCCAGGCGGGGAGCTAGGGAGGGGGGCGGAGGTGGGCGCGCGCCTCGGTGAATGTGGTTACAAAAGTCTTTCAAAATCAGCCCATTTGGACCAAGTTTCAGCCTTCAGCCCCCCTGGAAATTTTGAGGTTTTTCAAATTCTGGATCCCCCTGATGTGTATCGGAAAGGTGGTTTCTTTACCTGTCTATGTCAGCGACCACAGATGTTTTAAATGGTCAGGGACTCCAAAATATCAATGAATACATCTCAGATGACACGAGTATTTTGTTTGCCAACAACATTTACCCTAAACCTTATAGAGAGTGTTAAATGAATAAATATGATGTTATATGACCTTATATAGGTTTCGTTGAAGAGGGGGGGGAAGAAAAATATCACTTGTCATGTTACGAATTTGCGACAGTCACGTTAGCGGGACGATCCTTATATTGTGCCTAGGAATCCGAAAAAAATCACATTTGATGGAAACTTTCATTTAGATATAAGACATTTTTCAGTATTCAAACAGCAAATTATGGCTTTTTATGGAAAACCGCTTTAAATTACTAAAAAGAAGATAATTAAGGTAACTTACGGCAGGAAATGACCGTTAAAACAAAAAGGATGTTATGATTGCACAAAGTGGGGCTTTTCGTGAGCTTTTACTTCAATTACTTCGGAACTTCATGGGCATTTTAAAAAAGTTGAAGAAGTGATGCAAATCGTAAATCACCATTCAACTGATACTAAGGCTCTATTTTACATTTTAGCTGGGATTCTCTCCAATGGGAGCAAAAACCACAGAAATTTTTTTAGCCCAGGGCCACCTGCAGCATAGTGGGCCGACCATTGATAGAAAAAGACCGCCCCGTAGCGAACGCTCATATAGGCCTATGTTTTTTAAGTTACCACTCGACAAACCTTTTATAATATCGTTTAACTTCAAAAAAGGAACGAAAAATTTTGATAAACCAGCATTTTAGAAAAATTGCTAAGAAGTAGTAGAGGTAGACTTCTATTCGTCCTGTAATACTGGTTTCAGAGTGCCTAAAACGCTTAAATGGCAGGTCAAATCAAGAAATCTGGACATGCCCTTGCTTCCCCTTTCTCACCTTTGCATAAACCTTTTTCTTCCCTTTCTTACCATAGTCTTTTAATTGATTCCTTCATCATACATCACAACAACACATCTAAACATTACCGACAAGGGATTCGTGATGCGCGCCGCCAGATAGGTAAGAACGGACCCCCGCACACGTCTCTTTCATTTGTAAAGCAATGTCACACGTGTAATGAACTGTTCCCGTCATAATGAATGTTCACCTAAACCAAAGAGGGTCCCTAGTTCCGGTTCTGCGAAAAAAAAAAAAACCAGCGTCTGCCGGAACCCAAGAAGCCCCCCCGAAAAATCTTTGGATTTTGAGACAAGGCACGTTCCGCGATCGACAGTCTGTCGAATATTCGGACCGACATGGAAGCAGCCAGTCTAGCATAGATTCCGTAGTAGGCCAAGACAAATCCACCGTGACGTAACCAGATCCATCTTTGGGTTTTCAAAAAGTCGAAGACCGATTTTGAGGAACTGATACGAGTCACCAGAGCAGAGATTAGTGATATTAATAGAGGGATGGATTTTTTAAACGCATTGAAACATTTACAAAGCGTAAATTGAAAAAGTGGACACCAGAAATTGAACTCGTCTCTGGGACCCAAATCGACCGACCTTGAAAACCGTAGCCGACGGAATATCTGGTTCCGTTATAATGTTCCAAGAAGGTAGTGAACCCCCCAACCCAACATGATTCGCATTGGTTTCCTGAAGGATTTGTCCAGGGACTTTATTAATTAGAACCGCGTCAGATCCCCAACTTTCAGCGAGCACATCGCACTCCTACAGGACCCACCAGAGTGAATGGGCCACCAAGACAAATCATATGCCTGTTTCCAACATTCAAGACAAGCTATCTTTCCGCAAGGCAGAGCCAGTTGCACGGGTCTTCAAGGAAGTGAAGTTCAAGAATAAGACAGTTGTCATACAAGATGATATCAGTGTCAGAGTGCAGAAAAAAGAGAAATGATTACTCCCAGTCAGAGAAAGCTCTGAAGGAAGAAGGAAAGCGTCCATCGTCCTCGATCCTGCCATCCTTAAGTTTGGACGAGAAGAAGAGATCATGGTCCAACTGAAGATATACAATTTGAAAAGTCCGAAAAAGAACTGTAGTCATTTTCAGTTCTTCAAAATATAAGAACTTGCTTTCGTTAGAAGTGTCAACTATCAATTCCAGTGTACTGAAATTTAGAAGTACTGTCTGCTTTAGCATATTTTGACTGTTCCCAGAAAATAGAGAATAGAATGTGGTGCTAAGATGTTTTGCATCGTCTACGTCGGGTCTGTACCTGCAGAATTTAACTCAAAACTTTGGTTTCTGTGTATGTTGACGTTTTTGAACTGTTGTGCTTAAGACCATGCATGATTGCTTTTATGTTGGCAACTCTGGAAATTTGCCTTACCCATTAATACCATGGACATTAAAAACTGAACATTCTTGCAGGACCATTTTGAAACAATTTTGAAAACTCTGTGACTATGCTCTGCCTCACGTTTGTGTGTAGGCCAATGACATTGTATGCACATTGCGGTTTTTTTTTTTTTTTTAATTTTTTTTGTCAGTGTAGACATTACTGGACAGGGCCATCAGATGGGCCAGGATTCGGTGGTTGTAATTATGCGCGTGGAGGTGGGTTGGATGCACTCGCGCGTTTTGCACATTGCAGAGCTGCGCGCGCGCGCGCGTTGCATTGTTTTGCCACCTGATTGCCTACATTTCGGTTTTTTGCTGTTAAAGGTTTGCTTGTTGGGTGGTGGTCAAGGTGTGTGTTGTTACAGAAAGTGATTGAGGTCAGCTAAATCAATGGCATTTTTGAAGCGTACATAATACCCTATGTGCTTAGACGGATTGTGTTTGCGCACCTGTGGGAGGTTTTCAACATTGTCTTTGAAATCAGTTCTGGCACATAGAACTCATTAGTGTTTTCTGTATTTTTTGATTGTGCATATGATTGTGCATAATGTTTGTGCATAAGATTGTGTGTGTGGCGCGACCCAGTGTGTGGTTAGTCGTTGCGCGTACCACGGTGAGACTGTTTTCCGGCTTTACATAGTTCTAACCCTTGTTAGGTTTTCATGGAACAATGATTTAAACCATTGTCCTTTGTGTTGTGTTATGTGATTCTTGTCTTCATGTGTTTTTTTTTTTCTCGTTTGTGAGAGTGTTTTCTGTTTTTGTTTTGTATTGGTTGCCCGGTGTTTTGTTTGCTGTCTGTTTCCGGTGTTTGTGATTCCATCTTAGATGTGTACAGTGGTCATGCAGATTTGGTTTTACAATTGCAAATTTTTAAAAAAAAAAAAAAAAAAAAAAAACATTTAGAAAAAAAAATGATTGCCACTACGGGACGCGATTTGTACAAATTATTCTATGAAACCAGTTGTCGTTCACAGGTTTATCCTTTTATTAAAAATGCGAGTGCCATTTTCTCGTCAAAGTATGGCTCTAGGTTTTTCAACATTAATTGTAGTAGGTCTAGGATGGTTTTTAAACGCCAAAACAATTTTGACATTGCGTCCATAAGAAAAAGATTGATATATTTTTCACAGGAGCACAAACAGTTTCTGCCTTAGATGACGAAATTTGGGGCAAATCAATGGGGCCGTCTCATCATTTGGTTTTCAAGGTTTTTTCCTTCTAATAGCAGAGGGTTGCTATTTTAATTTTAAATCTAATCATTTTCAAATTTCTGTTAACCTGTTGATAGAGCCCCTGCTGTTAGATTGATTTATTTTTGAAGCATTGTTCTTGATGGTAGTAATTTAGTTTGGTCAAATGTTTATGCCCCAAATAAAGATGAGCCTGATTTTTTTTAATGTTTTTGCAAGACTTGATAACATCAACCCTTCTCACCTTCTCGTAGTAGGGGATATGAACGTTGCTTTAGGCCCCTTGATTATAGGGCTCTCGTCCCACCCATAGCAACATTAACGCTGTAATGCTCTAATTATATTTTGGTGTCTTCAGAATTGGCTGATAATGTAACTGAGTCAAACGTCTAAGTGGTATAAATTGATCACTCTATGGTGAAAAGGTAAGATTTCTACAGATGAACCACCCAAAAGGTAAATAAAGGTTTACTGGAAAGCTCAACTGCCACTATTTACACCTAGTTGTATGTCTGGAATTGTTAACATTTATCAAAGCAAAAATTGTGAGTCCAAGAATCCACAAGATTCTTCATTGTGTCCTCATGTTATTGGATTGCTTGAAATGTACCAAGTACGGGCATTGTATCCAATATTGGAGCAAGAAAGAAATCTACGAGGTGAGAAAGAATTAAAAAATCTTTCAATTAAAATTGATAAATTGAAGGCCCAGATTTCTGATAAGGACACTGAAAAATAGTAATAATGCTGATTTGTCCGATCTATTAAATGATTTGACTTATTTGGTAAGAAAAATCGAATGCTATCCTGACCCTGAAAAGGCAGGACTTATCGTCCGTTCTCCATGAAGTGGGCTGAGCATTGTGGTTAAAAAAGCTCCAAGTATTTTTGCAATTGGAAAAAGTCGCACCAATGAAAAGAAGAACATTATGTGCTGAGGACATGAAGATGATCCTTTGCGCGACTACCAGAAGATATTCTTAAACGTCTTCACTCTTTTATAGCAACTTATTAAGTACCATCCAACCCATGATAAGGATAATTGGCCCAATTTTGGGATCATGTTTCAATTCCTAAATATCTGAAGATAGTAAAAACCAATCTGCACCAGCCTGTTACTAAATCTGAGATCTGGGCATCCTTGAAAGACTTGAAACTTACAAACGCCTGGGTTGTGGGGCTCCCAGTTAATTTATGTTGTTTTCTTTAATGTACGGATATTAGTGGATGCTTTTAAAATGCTTCATTCTACCTCCTTTGAGCAAGGTTTTATGTCTAGTTCACAGAGAAATGGCATTATTCTCCTCGCGTTGCCTCTTCTTGCCCCACTACGTTTTTTTTTTTTATTTTTTCCCCCCCCCCCTTCTACCGTAGACGAAATTACCAGGCCATTTCTCTGGTTAAACCCTGACTATAAGATAATTGCAAAAGTAAGTAAGGGCTAAAGCGTTTGAACTTATGCCTCCATGAAAACTATTCTGAGACAGATGGGTTATTTGAAAGGCAGAAGAAACATTCGTTCTATATTAGAACTAATCATTGAATTTTTGTTGGGAAATTTTTGGGGGGAGGGTTTTTAATTTGTGTGAGCCAAACCAAATTCGGCTCTAATTGTCTGGTGGACATAGAAACAGCAGTTTTGACAGTGTTAACATAATACTTATTTCAAGTTTAAATCATTTAATTTGGTAATAATTTCAATTGATTGGATTAAAATCATTGTACAGGAATAGAAAAAGCTATTTATTATAACGGTTTCATGTCAGAGGCAATAACCATTGGAAAGGGGCATCTTTCAAGGCTGCCCCATTTCACCCCTTTTACTTTTTATGTGCATTGAGGTGCTGGTATTCTAATTAGAGTATGATCCAAATTAAAGGCATTAAGGGTGGGGATATTGAGAAAAAAAATAAGGCCTTCTTGCTGATGAAACAAATGCTTCTGACAAGGTGATCCGGAATTCATTATTACAAATCTCTTTGATACTTAAACTATTTACTAGATTTTACTGTTGCAGTATTAACATGTAAAATCAGAAAGCTATTCATGTTGGCAGCTTAAAAGGAGGAAGCGATTATAAACCTTTGCAAAGAGATGGTTTCTTGTTTGGCGAAGAGAATTAATTAAAATACCTTGGTGTCCACTTTTCTGATG
The DNA here is from genome assembly GCA_023653785.1 of Ophioderma brevispina. Classification (NCBI taxonomy): domain Eukaryota; kingdom Metazoa; phylum Echinodermata; class Ophiuroidea; order Amphilepidida; family Ophiodermatidae; genus Ophioderma; species Ophioderma brevispina. Next base: position 32,816 of record JAMKCH010010549.1, read on the forward strand.
TTGGGCCTTTATGAGCTTAATTGTATCCCGAAATAACCAAATGCAGCAAATCTTAATTGCGGATGGAGATCTAGGAATCTCTCTTTGATTGGATAAAGTTACGGTATAAGCGTCTTTTGTTGCCCAAATTACTTATCTTTTTTCGGTGTTATGTATCCCCATCCAGTCATTTTTGTAACAGATTAAACACTATTTTCTAATAAATTCATTTGGAGTGGTGGCAATGATCGGGTTGAAAACGTGCGTCTATCTTTGTAATGACTACCTGAATGGAGGCCTTCGTATGGTGGACGTTGAAGCGTTTTCTCATGCCGCAAAAAGTGGTATGGGGACAACACATTTGTTTGACCCGAGTTACTTACGCTTCTGGAAGCACTTGGAAAATTAGTGCCTCACAAAAATCATAAATAGTGACCACATTCATTATGGAAAACTAATGCTCTGATCATGTTTGATTCTTTGAAAAAAACTGCCAGCGTGCTGAAACTATCAGGGTCTGGTATTGTAGAGGAACAAAATTAAAAAGGAATTTAGGGATGATCCTTATTTCCTCCAGGCTCCTACTGGTACAATTCGACGTTCGGCTTAACACCAGCGCTTTTTTTTATTATGCAGGATTGGCATGCACATGGTATTTCGACTTTGGCAGATTTCAGATTTGTATAGAGGTTAGTAATTTTGGTGAGACTTTGAAGATCGTGTTTTGGAATATGATATTTCAATTAAGGATAGGGTTTTCGAACGCGTAAATCAAACTCTTCATGAACTGGTATTTCTGTAGATGGTTTCTATAACCCTCCTCAAGTCAAGATTATATTTGTGATAAAATTGTGAAAACTCTTTGAAATAGGAAAATTACAAGTTCTTCGTACTGAATATTTTAAATCCCTGAGGGACCCGGTAAAGGCTCAGGATTTTGGATTGAAGTTTGAAATTAATGATGATGTTTGACTGGGCAAATATTCACAACAATAACTTCAATCCACCATGAGGACTCAAATGAGATCATTCTATTTTAATAAGATTTTACCACAGAGCAGCAATTTGTACAAACCAATTTATTCATAAAAACGTGGCAGGGTTGCAGTTTTCGGCTATGGGATTTTTGTCAAAGATCAACTGAGACCCACATTCACAGGTTTTGTAATTGTGACAAAATCTCCATTATGGGATCATCTGATTGGCTTTATTGACAGATTATGTGGTTGAAGAATTAGAGCTTTCTTCATTTGAAAACATGTTTGAATTGATTTATTGGGCTACTGAAAAAACGGTAAGGGTTTTAAGGGTATTCACTTTTTGTTCTGTATTTGAAAGTTATATTTACAGATGCAGGTTCCAGTTGTGCAACCCTAATTTCAAGGCCCACTTGTAAATTTAGTCCAAAATGAAAACAAAAATCTAATATTAAAATGCAGAGAAGAAGGCAAATTATGTAAAATTTGAAGAAATTTTTACTTTTGATTTGGTGAAAAATGAGAGTTGTGTTTTTTTTTGTTTTTTTTTTTACATTTTTTCTTTTCTATCATGGACATACATGTACAGACAACTTGTCACCCAATTATAATTGTTGTTATTGTTGCCAGTGCACATGTTCATTTATGCTTCCTTTGATTCTAGCTCTTTTTATACTGTTCACTTCACACATGCGCACTGTTGAAGCTTACTGGTTTGCATATATCATGTACTTGCAAATCTGTGTGTAGGGTGGGAATCTGTCGTGTATCGTCTCAATTGTCATGTTCTGGGCCTTTTGTTGGGGTGTGTTTTGTTTGTTGGGGGGGGGGCCTTGTTGTGATTTGAGTTTTGGTGTGTTTGCATGTGTCCTCTGTTTTGAAACCCTGTGTCAACTTTTAATATTTTAATATTTGGGCAAATGTTTTTTTTTTCTAAAGCTGAAATCTTTATTTTTCATTGTCATTCGTAAATGATGTGAAGTACAGGAATAAAATAGAAATAAAAAAAAATTACGAAAAGGGAAAAAACAGGCTCCTAAGGGTTAATCAGTGCGCACATTGTGTGCCTGTTTTTGTTCGCGTGGCAGCTTAAGCGTTGCCATGCGTGGACTTGTGGCGTTTTACGCACCTCAATATCGCGTTGGTCTTTTAGTACTACGAAAAATGCCGTTACCCTTTTCGGAAAATAAAGAAAAAGTAGTTTCGGGTGACCCTACTTTTTCTTCAGTGAATCGAACCGATCTTGTTATGCGCAACTTTTATTAAAATGGGACAAAAGTTATCGAACCGATTTTTTAATATTCAAAAAGGTTCCATGGGAAAAAATGATGTCCATAGAAGTGTACAAATTTTGGAAAAAATAGGTGTTTTTAATAGGAATTTTTCTCCAAAAAACGAGTTCCGTGCCCCATTATTTTTATTTCTAATATTGATGGACCGATGAAAGTTCATTTACGAAATCTTAACAAAATCTATCGAACGGATCTATCGTGACCAATCACCTTAAATTGGAGAGACACGAAACAAAAGAAAACCTAACGAACTGGAACACCACACACAGCATACAACAGACATGCGCGCCCGCGCAATACACCTCTCTGCTTTCAAGCCAGGGGGATTAAAAAGGAGAGGGGGTCAAGGCTAAATGCAAATTAACTAAATTCAAGTCTTGATTTGGACAAACATTTTTTATTAAAAGGCACTATCAGGATCCACCCGAAGAGTCAAAATAATTTGAAATTTAAATTTGAAGGAATAGCTTAAAATGAAGGATAAGTCTGTAGAATTCTCATAAGTTATTTTGTCCATTGAAAAATTGATAGAAAGTAAGAAAACAGCCAAGATCAAACGATATGAATCATAGTTCAACTTACGTGTTGTAGTAAAAAGTGTCCGAACGACAGAAATGACTTAAACTATCAAAGTTTACCATTAGGTTGCTTTTGGTCTTAGTACTTGTAGGGTTTGTTAGAATACATCTCTTTGTTACAAACAGCAAAATTGAATTTTTGATAATTGATTTTCTGATCAAATCACTGATAGTGCCTTTAATTTCATCTGGTCAGTGTCAATAGAGAATTAGGAATAAAAAAAAATACTGAACTCAAGACCAAAATCTAGACAACCGTGAAAGTTATTATTTTAAAAAAAATTGGTATCAGGAACCTACAATTTAATGCAATTTTGTTGATCAGTGGAACATCAACTTAATCTTATAATATGTTGCATATGCAATTGACTTAAATGTGAAACAAATACAATATTTCTTTTTCAGCAATTGAAATTTAAGCAATAAAACCATCTCCAAGCTATAAAGGACTGAATTTTAATCTGGTTATCTCAGGAAAAGTTTCATCTTACCACTTCAGGAACGATGACTTGACAATAAGTGTGGAACAACGTATTCACCGAAAACATTGTTAGGGTGGTTCAACAAAAAAGTAATTGCGGGCAAACAGAGGTATATCATAGTCACTGCACTCACTATGAGTTACAATACGCTCATCCACCAAGGACACAGTTCATTGGGTTGTACTTGTACATACATTGACATAAATTGACCTTGTGTGATCTGGGTATCATATATCATACCCAAACACCAGGGGGGTATTTTCTAAATACATTGGTGAATGAAAGCTACTGAACTGTGCTAAGGGAATTGAGATTTTACTAGCTCATAGTGACTGTGTTTGCATGCATGAATAGACCGTATTCAATATGACGTCAGCCACCAGACATGTTGGTGGACAAGATGAATACATTCCAGAACTACAATACATTCAGCTGTCAATCGATCCACAGGGATCATTGACAGGTGAATGTATTGTAGTACTGGAATGTGTTTATGGCTGGCTATTGAATACGGTCTATAACACACTGAATTAATTAGACTTCACATCAATAAGAATCCTTACAGTCATCATCCTATCCCCATGTTTCCATGGTATCAAATAATGGACAAACTCTTACAAATTCTGTGTGATTGATGCCAATGGCATGGCTGACTGCCTTGATGTTAGACTGTCCCACAGTCTCGGCTCTGTCTTCGGATTCAGGGCCCAGTAGGTTCAACTGACATAAAATCAAACTTATTATTTGGAATTGCACTTTTACAACAGTCGCGCTCACCAACACAATGCATCCAATGTATATACAAAACAAATCAAAAACTCAAATCCCCGCATTCCACCTGTAATTTACATAAAGGTGCAATATAGCAACGGAACCGACTTTTGAAGTTTGATACTGGATTGATTTAACTTGATGGTTTTAAGAGTCCGAATTAAAGGCCTCACAACCATAATCCATAACTCGTCTCATAAGTGACCTATATAAACTGTAGAGTTCCTAACGCTACCCCACTCCGTGTCAGAATACAAGTTAGAGGATTGACCTAGATTTTAACCTATTTTACATTTATCAGGTTTACACCATTGACTGCCTATAAAATATAAAGCATAGAAACTGTGTGGTGCTCAAGATTCACGACATTGTTTTTCAAAGAAAGGGCTAATCTCTCTTTTTAGTCTTACGTCAGAAAATGATGCAATAAGTGGTTGAGCTATAATTTGAAACCCACAATAACACCTTTTCCTAAGACCTGTTTTGATACTCTTGACAATAATTTAATATTCAGACAAATTTCAGATAGCGCTATCATTGGCAATCTGAGACCTTAAGTTAGCGATAAAAGCATGGGGTAATCGTTTGCCCGTAATATGAAAATAATAGGGCTAATAACACTCCCTTGAGGAACACCATTTAATAAGATAGAAGGTATCCTTAACTTTAACTTTGGTAGTTATATCTGTAAGAATTTGTAACACGTGTTTTGCTCTAGAAATTTACAATGGAAAATAAAACTTAGCACAAAGATTGTTACGGTATTCAAGGAATACCAGATCAGAAATAACATTTAGACACAAGTAAACTAAAACACGGACCTTTTTAGGAATAGCAAACCCTTTGCGCTATTAGAATTATTGACCATTTTACCCCATAAGATTATACCTTAGAGATAGCAAACCTTACGGATAGAGTGAACCTTAAAAAATAACGAATCTTAGAGGATATCGGGCTTGCTTTACCGATAGATGATTGCACTGGCGGTTGAGTGGGATGGGATGTAGGAAGCAATTTTTATTGTCCCCCTTCATCCCACTTCAACACCGATTAAATATCTAACCCAGGAGAAACAAAAAAAAAAAAAAAAAAAAAAAAAAAATTTTTAAAAAATTACGGAGTGGGACCACTGCCCTGTGGTTACCGGAAAGTGCCCTAGCCTAACAACACTAACAGCCTACTCCTTTTGCAGTGATCGTCAGGTTGGTATAGTCCATTTTACTCTTTGGACGTGAGGGATATAAACCATTAAAAGGGCTTTCTCAGATATTTCGAAATATATCATGTTACTGTATAGTTTAAAATAGTCACTAAAAATTCACTAAATCTCTATCCAAAGTTTTGACATGAATTGTTGCTATTCTCTGAGTCTCTTCAACCGGATCATGTCATGCTCTATGCTACCTACCAGGTAAAGTTAATCGTTGTTAGATTGAGGTGGTGGAGTCAATTAATCACATTTGTTTGAAAAGCCATCCAAATGAAACTCATAAATAGCATAATTTTCATAACCTGTCAGGAAGTATACAACATCAGGGGCGGCGCAGGATAAAATCATAGGAGGGGCGAAACATTCACGATTAGCTCATACAGGGAAAAACCTAATTTTTTAAACAATTTTATGCTTAAAACCCCTGTTTTTCCTGAATTTTGAAAATCTCGGGGGGGGGGCTTCCCCCTTGCCTACTCCCCGGTGCCGCCCCTGTACAGCATCAGACCTTGCCATACTCTCAGTTATAAAAGTGGCAAAATGGCATTTAGGGATGTAAGGGATATAGACATTTCTGCCAAATGATGAAAAATTGATACGCTCATTCGCATATTTTAAAATCTGATTGTTTTTGTTAAAAAAAATCTGTTTTTGTTAAAAAACTACTTGTAGTGGTCATCTTAATTCCACACCATGTGGGCCCCTATTTTTTGTTTATTTCGAGCCAATGGGTCAATGGGTCATAGGCCAGGCCTTGTTTTGTAAATATATATCTTTAACTTTGAAATAGTACGGTCTGGTTCGGTAGTCATTGTAAATCTTTCACTGGTATATTAATAGATCAAAAGTAAAATAACCCCTTTAATTGTGCAATTGAAAAAAAAATCACAAAAGAGAAACACACTAAAAAGTGAGAGTATTTCATACTCTGTTGCATTTCAATAACTGAGCGAGTCAAAGTAAGTTGAAGGAATTTCCGTTAGAAATTACCTTCAGTAATATTTCACACTTTCGTGCACTTCAATAAGTTGTGAGAAATATTAGGGAATTTCCATACTTCGTCATATATTGGACTTTTTGTGTCAGTGTGAAATAGTGACAAACACACCATCCTAATCCAATTTCTGGGTGGGTAAAAAGAAGGAGAAAGAAATATTTTGGGATATCCATCCCTAAAACCCCACCTGTAATTTCATAAGAAATCCCTAAATACCACCAAATACCACAGATATTAAACTGCCAAGTCCCTCAAATACCACCAAATACCACAGGGGAATTTCAGGTCATGATGGTTTGTATGCAAACATATGGGAAATGTGCTAAATTATACAATTATATAAAATATAATCTTTAATTGACAAAATTCATGAGAGATACTATTTTCCTCTCAGACCCCAATCTAAACTCAATCAAAAACGTGAACCATGAACTCTCCAAAATCACCGATTGATTCCGAGGCCAGTAACGATGATAACCGGGATTTTTTTTTTGGGGGGGGGGGGGGGGTTTTTTTTTTTTTTTTTTTTTTTTTTTTTTTTTTTTTTTTTTTTTTTTTTTTTTTTTTTTTTTTTTTTTTTTTTTTTTTGGGGGGGCTTATTTTTTCTCCAAAGTTGACTTTTTTCCCAAATCCAAAAAGGGGGCGGGCGAATTTGGCAAAAGTGGACCTTTTTTTCCGACATTTTACTTTCTTTCAACAACAAACATGCATACAAATATTTTTGGTTCCCTACATTCGGAAAATGTATTTTTCCCATTTTTAGCCATTTTGTGGGCTTTTTGAGGGAATTTGGGGGCGTCCGCACCCATACGGGTCCGATTCCGTGCAAATAAAATTTCTTTAACGCCTCAAAAACTAATTGCACGATATTCACAAATTACAATGCAAACACGGTCGCCATTGTCCAAAACTAAAAAAGAAAAACACATTCCATATCATTTTGCCAAAATATGCAGTGATCTCCCTTACTCAATCACATCAATTAACAGTAAGAAAACATCCGGAAAACATTCAAAAGTAAGTCTCAAACACTTCTTCAATCAAACTATACATATAGCTTGCCAGATGCGAGCAAATTATGGAACGAAGGATATCTGGCGGCCACTTGGAGCGAGGAGCTGCAACAGCTTACAACAGCAGGTCATGGGATGATATGAAAATATATTGACGTTGTCAATGGTTGTATTCTTAGATCACCCTGTATTAAATTAATTTTACCCAAAGACTTGGACTTTAATTTTCAATTTTCCTTGAGGAATGTGTTTCGCAATAGCAGATTGACGTCGTTCCTTTGTTCGTACATGTAAAAATACAAGTTTCTGTCGCGCGCTTTACTTTGGCAATTTTCTTGTCTGTTTGTGTTTTGGTTTTTCCTTCTGATGGGAATATCTGTGACTCGTTTGCGGTAACCATTGAGCACATTTCTTATTCTTTGATTTCTCCTTGTTGTCCTTGTCTGCTGCCACTGTATTGTCTTTCTCAGTATCTTGTCCAAAAGTGCTAAGGTTTTGGTGAAAAGGATGTTGGAAATCAAAAATTCAAAATTTAATGTTTGTCCATATGACATGTATGAGCTTTCTTTCTTACCAAGTTATGGTCCTGAAATTCAAACTTGCACAAACAAAACACAGAGATAAAGGACTTGAAGATTGTGCTCTGTGGTTGTTGAGGTATCGAAATATTTTAATAAAATACCTATAAGTGGTCAAGGGGAAAGGTGTCTATAATACTGTTGTTCCTGCTAATTGTCTAGCTCTTTATCCCACATCTTCTGACATCACACCATTTACGTGTCGTCTTGGCACACAGCGCCGGCCATTGTTGTGCAAACCTTGGCAAATCTTCACTGCGCTAGGGAGTTATCAACCACATCATAATCGGCTGAACGTGGGGAAACTCCACGTACACACAGTGTCAGATAGCGTTGATTCGGATTTTTTGTACACTGCGGTACACTGGAGATTGCGCAAAATACTTGGCCTATCGTAACGATTTACGCACCAAAATATTCCTAACTAAATTGTCTAGTTAGCTGACTAGTTTATAATATAGGTTTATTTTTGGAAAAAGAGGAAAAAACGTGAAAAATACGATCCATACAAGCATTTTTCTTATCTTATCAGCTCTTATCAGCTGGCTCAATTCTCGATTGCTGCTGTCAAGTCATGCCACACGCTAGGCTTACAAAAACTAGTGAGCTAAGGGGTCTTTTTTGTCAGGAACCTATTTCTAACAATCAGATTGACCACCTGATTCGTTGATTTCGCGATATCAAAGGTACCGCGAAACCGTTTTTTTCATTCCTTGTTCAAGCTAATCGCAGAGCCTTTAACACAGCGTTTGGCTGCTAGGGAGTCCCATGACGTAGCGCATGTCTAAGAATAGCCGGCCAATTAGCGATGCGGATACGGAATAGGTGGCGCTGTGTCCCAGCACTAGAGATACTATGGGAGCGTAAATGGTGTGACATGTGTGCGAAAAAAAAAAACGCGTCGCGCTACGCGTAGATATTGCTTCCGGGTGCTTTGTAAAAATACTAAAATTTATCAAACACCATTTTAGTTAACCATATTTAATTTGACCTATTCTTAACTTAAAACAGCTATATTTTGTTATATTATTATCATTCAATCTTTATTATATATATTATTTAGTGCATGTCGGAGAAAAAGCAAAGACAAAATGACCTCTTTTTTGTTAAAAATCGGTGCGCATGAAAATCAATGCTTTACCCCTACTTCAAGGTCGAGTAATATTTCTCAATTTTTCTTTCACTGATGTTTATGTCTTTCAGTAGTCTTGACATGTGACGAGTTTCATTGAAATATTACTCCGGGATATTACTATGGTAAATATTTTTTTTAGGTTAGGGTCCATAGGGACGCTTCTTTGACCATTATGATAACGGGTGTACCAAAGACCTGGTTAATATTTTAGAATTTAGATTCTTCGAATCATCTCCTCTTGAAAGTTTTATGGAAATGATTGTTTTCACACAGAAAACTATATCTTTACGTCAATACCTAATTCGTTTACGACATGTTTTTAACTCAAGACATCCTTCCATGAAGTGGGTTTTGCATAATAAAAGAAATCATTTGATCCTAGTGCCACTTGTGTTTTCAAGATAGGCATAATATCATATTGCTTTTTTCTGACACAGCGTTGGGAGAGAAATTACCGAAACCATGATGCTTCATGTCTTAATATAGCAATATTTTGAAATAACTACTTGACTTTGTCTGGATTTTTGCAGGGTTTATTTACTATTTATTTTCTTGACTACTGTACTGGCAATCATAGGCGTGCCCAGGAAATTTTATTGAGGGGGGCTGGACTAAAGATGTTCTAACCATGAGAGTGAAGCGAGCGGAGCGACTAACGGGTGGGTTCCAGGTGCCCGCCTTAGGGCCCCTGGTGGGGTCCAGGGGCAACGCCCCGGCGGGTGTCCAGGGGGCAGAGCCCCCGGAAGCTCCTGTGGTTTTAGGGTTTTCTAGACCTGAAAACGCCTTTCATTGCGCACTTCTTCCGACGCTTTTAGATCGCGAACCGTGAAACGAGTCTCTCTGCTTTTCTCCTTTTTTCTTTCTCCTTCTCTTTTCCTCTTCTTTTTGTTCTTCTTTTCTCCTTCTCTTTTCCTCTTTTTTCTTTCTCCCTTCCTCTTTTTTCTTTCTCCCTTCCTCTTTTTTCTTGAGAACTTTGAGGGGGGCTTTACCCCACAAAGCCCCCCCTCCCCGGGTACGCCAGTGGCAATGGTGATTATATCTGAAGCAAAAGAGATTGTATTTTGGTGATCAATGACCCATTTCGGTTGTTTGATTTTTAAACTGGATGATTTTTGCGGGATTTTTTTTTATTATTGAGTTCCATTAAATCAGAGAGCCTTGAGAGCCGAATTGGGACTCTTACCAAATACTGACAGACAAATCCATGAATTGGTCTATTCCATTTTCAATATCTTCGACGAGAGGGTTGGTGATATAAAATAGAATATGCCATTGTGAACACCGTACCTTGCTTTGGGAATTGTTAATCAGTTATATTAGGTGCTGAAATTTTACAAGCAATACTAGCATGCACCCCTGTCACGGAAAATAAACGCAACCACTGCAAACATATATATATATTACCTGGTATTTTTTAAGCGCAGAAACTGGTGAAATAAAGTATTAATTTATCCAGCTTGCAAATACCAAAACATTTCCAGCCTGCTCGATTTCAGTCATTCCTGTATTCAAAAGGTATGTATGAATTAAACCTTTATTCTGTACTAAACAACACTCGGCGTGATCGCTTTCAAGTACACGCTAATTTTGCGATGTGGCACATATAAAGCGCTTAGCTCGATAATTTATATAGGGCGGTAAACTTTTTCATAAAAAACAGACAAAAATACAATTTAAAAACGAGTCACAAAAAAGGTGAAGGATGGCAACGAAAGACCAAGCCTGAGTAATCATCATCATCATCATCACATCATCATCATCATCATCTCATCATCATCATCATCATCATCATCATCATCATCATCGTCGTCGTCGTCGTCGTCGTCGTCGTCGTCATCGTCATCGTCATCATCATCATCATCATCATCATCATCATCATCATCATCATCATCATCATCATCATGCTATGTCACCCACTGCTGTGTGTTGCTCTCCGGCATTTTCCATCTGGTTTTTGATCTTGCCTCTTGACTAAGGCTGTTGTCTTTATGTACTCTATTATGTCATCTCTTCAATGCCTTTTCTGTCTTGTTCTCCTCTTTCCTTCCTTGGCTGCCATTCTGTAAGTCTTTTCGTCCACCTGTTGTTTTGTGTTCTGGATACATGCCCTGCCCATCTCCATTTCGATTCCTTTATCTACAGTCTTTTGGATAATGTCTTTTACTTGTTGTGTGTCTAATTTCTGTGTGGCGAACTCTGACTCTGAAGCATTTTCCTTTCCATTGTTCTTTGGGCTGTTAAAAAAAAATGCTGTGTAAATAATCTCAGCCATGTGCGGTATACCATTTTACATGTATAATTGTAATATAGGTCGTTGAATACATTGACTTGTTTTCTTCTGAAAACGCGGTGAATAGAAATGAGTTAAGTATAAGTTACCGATTTCGGTTCTGCACAAATTTGTTGTAGGTCAAAGCTTGCCAAACAACTTTTCTTTCATGAATTTTGATCTTCTTTCTTCCTTTTCGAATAAATGATCACGTATATACGATCAAAGTTAATTGAACACATACTATAGAATCTCAAGATGTATCTCTTATTGTCAACATGTATTTTGTGTTTTACGTCAAGAACACATTACTCAATCTGAATCCATTAGTCGCTGGTGTTAGGGAAAAGAAATTGGTATATTTCGTTTCTTCATCTTAATCTTCGTCTTTTCGGAGACATTGCCGTTTATATAGTTCTCACAAAATCATTTGATCAAGTGATATAACAAAAAATGGCAATTAAATGTTTATGTGTGTTGTGTTTTGTTAGAATCCTTTTTGAAATTCTTTCAATTCGAAGCCTTCAATTTTTTTTAAATGCTGTTTAAATAATCTCAACCAAGTGCGATACCCCTTTAATTCTACAGGAAACGAATTCTTTTTTATTCATGCCATTATACAAACGTAACCTAACATTAAGGCAAAAAATAAAAAAGAAAAGAAATTGTTACATGTAGATCTTCGAAGGGGGGTACATATGGAACTCTTGTCATATAAATGATGCTGTTCATAATTATTCATTGTAAGGCATACACAAAATTGTTTGTTTGGCGTAACCCGACCGACCCTAAAAACCTGCCGACTCAAAAGTTTTTATGCAATTAGCACAACATTAGTAAAATATTTAGAGAGTAATATGTAGCGTTAAATTCTATACTTATATAGGTCTATTGTAAAAATCCTGTGATTCACGTGCATGCGCTTTGAATATTTTGACCATTTCATGAGGCGTCAATCGGCCAAATTCCATGAGTTTGCATTTGTCAAATACAAAACCACTCTTTGAAGTAAAGTATTAAAATCAACATTTAAAACACTACGTCTGGATTTGTTTCACGCATTTTTGCCATTTCAAAAGGATTTCGAATATTGGAATTCGCTTCATTTCAAAAAGGCCACTAAGCATATCATATTTAGTGCTAAAAAATCTGCAAAAAAGAACCATGACAAAATTCACGAGAATTAAAATCAATAGGAATACTCCAAATCTGTGTGATCCAAATTAAAATGAGTTTTAGTGGGTCAGGAAAGCATCGGGAAAAAAAAAAAGTCCGTTGATGGTTCCGCCCACCAACACCACAATGGCGGTGAACATGATGAGGTAGGTAATTCGGTATGTGTGTGCAGATGATCGATTTTTGATTAAACACCTTTTTGGTATTTTAGATCGGAATTTGCAGTCATCAATTTTGAGGGGGCCAATGGTCTTGACGCGGGTTTGGAGTTGATGTCCTGAGGTTTATTGTTACAGTCACTAGAATGAAAGTCGTTAACTGTCATCCAAGTCCATATTATTGTGTTTTTGTTTATTTCTATAGTAACCTTGCATTGTTAGACGTAAAAAGTAACATGGCACTATTGCGTTACGTCATCATTTCATGATTGTTGGATTCTTGTATTGATGTCGGTAAGTACAATATTACGGAAGGTAAAATATGTTTGTTGAATGGAGTTCTTTCATTTACAAGTATGCAAAGAATCCATACATCATCCAAGTATGCCAAGAAATACCAATACCATCATCCAAGTATGCGAAGAATAACAATACATTCATCCAAGTTGCGAAGAATACAATTACCATATCAAAGCAGGCGAAGAATACAATACATCATCCAAGTATTGCGAAGAAATACACTACATCATCCACGGTATGCGAAGAATGACAATACATTCATCCAAGAATGCGAAGAGTACAATCATCCAAGTATGCGAAGAAAGGAAGAATTACAATACATCATCCAAGTATGCAAATACAATACATTCATTCCAAGTATGCGAAGAAGACGAATTACCAAGGCACGCAAGCATGCGAAGAATATAATTACATCATCCAAGTATGCAAATACATTCATCAAAGTATGCGAAGAATACAATACATCATCCAAGAATGCGACGAATACAATGCATCAGCCAAGTATGCAAGGAAACATTACATCATCCAAGTATGCAAAGAATACATTCATCCAAGTATGCGAAGAATACAATACATCATCCAAGTATGCAAATACAATTGCATCATCCAAGTATACGAAGAATACAATGCATCAGCCAAGCATGCGAAGAATACTATACATGCATCCTAAGTATGCGGAATACAATACATCATCCAAGGTATGCCAAGAATATAAACATCATCCAAGCATGCGAAGAATGTAATACATCATCCAAGTATACGAAGAATACATCATCCAAGTAGTGAGAATAATACATCATCCAAGTATACGAAGAATACAATGCATCAGCCAAGCATGCGAAGAAAACAATACATCATCCAAGTATGCCAAGAATACCATTACATCATCCAAGTTGAGAAGAATCAATGACATCATCCAATATGCGAAGATACAAACATCAGCAAGTATGCGCAAAGAATACAATGCTCATCCAAGTATGCGAAGAAAAAGAATACAATGCATCATCCAAGAATACGAAGAATACATCATCCAAGTATACGAAGAATACAATAATCATCCAAGTATGCGAAGAATAAATCATAATCCAAGTATTGCGAAGATACAATTGATCAGCAACGCATGCGAAGCATATAATACACATCCAAGTATGAGAAGATCATAATCATCCAAGTATGCGAAGGAAACATACATCATCCAAGTATGCAAATACAATGGCATAAGCCAAGTATGCGAAGAATACATTACATCATCCAAGTATGCAAAGAATACATCATCCAAGTATGCGAATAATACAATTAAATCCACAAGTATGCGAAGGAATACAATGCATCAGCCATGTATGCGAAGAATACAATGCATCAGCAAAGTATGCGAAGAAGAATAGAATACATCATCCAAGTATGCGAAGAATACAATACATCATCCAAGTATGCCAAGAATAAAGACATCATCCAAGTATGCGAAGAAAGAATATACTACATCATCCAGTGTGTACGACGCCTACATCATCCAAATGCGAAGAATAAAGACATCAGCCAGTATGCGAGAATACATCATCCAAGTTATGCCAAGAATACAATACATTCATCCAAGTATGAGAAGAATACAATACATCATCCAAGTATGGAAGGGAATACAATGACATCTCAAAGTATGCGAAGAAGAATTGCAATACATCCCATCCAAGTATGCCGAAGAAAACAATGCATCAGCCAAGATGCGAAGACTGAAAGAATACAATCATCAGCCAAGTATGCGAAGATACAATGAATACAGCCAAGTATGCGAAGAATACATTTTCATCCAAGTATGCGAAGAATACAGAGGGGCTACATCATTATTTAAGGTGCTTTGTTCCGATTTATGTATAATTTGTTTTTCTACTTAATGTGAGAGCCTGGCACTTGCACATTAGCCCCATCAAGTACCGAGGGAAACAAACTGGCGGGTTTTGTTGTGGTTAGAGACAATAATGCACATTGCAAAGCAATATTAACTGTACTAACATGTGGTAACCACTAAACGGCGTTTTTTGTTACATCCTTGGAATGAAAAGGATTTTGGGGCTCAAATTTTAGGACGACAATGAGAAAATACGGCCTTCCATCAGTTCAAAATTCGATACTACTTCCGGGTAAATAGGGGGGGGGGGGCCCAAAGACGATTCGGAACACGCCCTTTAAGTATGCGTAGAATACAATACATTCCACGTGGTTCATCTGAGCATTTACAGGTTTTTCTTGGAGGTGATTCTTTGTATTCTCTGCATGCTTTTAATGCTTTATCATTTACAGTTGTTAGTCGATTAGCCCCGGAGCTAGCAGACATTTGTAACACATCTCAAGTACAAAAGGTTTGACGATTAAATATGTCGAAGACTGACAGGGACCCCCGAAACATAATTCGTAAGTGCAGCAAATGGTGCCTAGGAGGAGGGGGACAAGACACAAAGTTGGACAGGGGTCAAATTTTTAAATTGACCAATCGTGCTGAAAAGTATACCATGTTATTTGTCTAACCACACGGATTAAGGAAAGGATAGTTTGTACAATTACCAACGTAAAGTTTAAGAGTTATAGACTAAAAACAACAAAAGCAATGAAAAAAGTGGTAATTTCAGTTGTACAGGGGTCAAATGGTTAAGTTGTCCGATGGATAAAAAATGGTTGCCATAGGATCAAAAATAAGGAATAGTCTTTTGAGTGTCTCAATTGCTTTCTTAAGAAAGTATGGGGGAACAAAGGTCAAGCCCCAGTGAAGGCAATGGACTTTGACCTTCCGTGCCCCATACATCGAAACTACAGGACAGTCAAAACATTCCTTATTTTAATCCTATGAGCCCATTCAATAATTTGCACCATTTTTATATAATCGGAGCACTTAAAATTTACCCCTGGACAACTGAATTGAAATTGGACACTTTTTATTGATTTTTTTGTGCTGTTTGTAGCCTATAACTCTTAAACTTTACCTGGTAGATAGTACAACTAGTACAAACTATACCGTTCCTGAATCATTGTGGTTAGACAAATAAAATGGTATACTTTTCAACATGATTGGATCAATTTAAAAATTTGACCCCTGTACAAACTTTGTTTTGGCACCCTCTCCTTAAGGCACCATTTGCTGCACGAATCACGTTTCAGGGGTCCCTGTCAGTCTGTCAACATATTTAATCACTCGAACCTTTTGTACTTGAGATGTGTTACAAATGTCTGCTAGCTCCCGGGTTAATGTTTGTTCTGTGGGCTTTTGCAGCTTAAATCTGTGAAGCCCATATGACTGCCTACACAACTTTATATTTAAACTTCAAATTGGTTGGGCAAAGCATAGGCTTACTATTCAATAGGTCGTATGTGGCCTTTTCCGTGCATGGCTGCAATATAGGTATAAACAGTAATGAAGAAGGCCTTACAATAAAGGCTGCTTGAAGGGCTTTGAGTGAGCAGATGATCTTAATATTGAATAATATGCAACATGGCAGCTATCTATGATTCTCTTGTTTAGGTATAACTATTTCTAATCAGGTAGCTTATTATTTTACTCCTCCTAAAGGGGGGCTAGGACACGATAGATCTGTCCGAAATTTTTCATTGAAACTCGGTATGAACAAACTTCCATCGATGGTAACCAACAATCCAAAATAAAAAATTGGGGTCACCGACTTCGTTTTTCATATAATACTGATTCAAAATACCTATTTTTTGCCATTTTTGATCAAAGGTTAGTACACAAACCTATGGAAATTTGATTTTTACGACAGACATTTTTAATTATAAAAAAATTCTGCTCGAAATTTTTTGATGGAATTTTAATAAAAGTTGCGCACTACTAGAAGCTTTCGATTAAGAAAGAAAAAAGATGGGGTCACCGAACTACTTTTCTCAATAATGTAACAAATAGCACGTTTTTTAGTGTTCAAAATTGTGAGAAAACTGCCTATGCGACATTCAGAGGCGTCACACGCAACATAGGTTACGCGATATCAACGCTTCTAATACTCTCGCGCGTATCGATCACGCATTTCATAAGAGCAATGTCCTATTTACTCATAATAGTTTGCCTTTAAAAATGGGAAGACATTCTCTGAAAATCTGGGGGAAATTGGGAGCATTGAACAAAATACACGTAAAACAAGAAAGTATGCTGCACACCGTTAAAAATACTGTAAAGTTTATGGAACTTAATTCTACCAACACACACACTACTATAATAAATTCGTTGTCATTTACTGTAAATTGCACCGCACGCGTAATTTTTAGAGGGCCAAAATGCAAAAACTATCTTCAAGTACCAAGGAACAAAATTGTAAAAAAATGACTTGAAATTCAATAATATTAAATATTATGGTCTTTTCTTGTTTATTGCCCGTACTATTAGTCTCTGGAACTTACCTGAACTTTTAAGTCTTTTGGAAATTTAGTTTACGAGGAGAGGGAAGGACAGATGGAGGAGTAGCGCTGAGGGGAATGGGTAAACTTTTTTAGGTGGGATGTGGGCGGCCCCGAATTACGAACTGGGGACAAGGGACATGATTTCAAGATTTTATTCGCAAAGTAGGCGCAGGAACTAATAAATTGCTAAATATAAGCTTCTTAGGTAAACATTTACAACGGAGACCTCAGAACGGAATTAGGCCCTCCCTATGGTATCGCCGCAAAATTCTAGATTCCGCCGTGTTTTAATGAGGGTTTTTTACGTGGGGTGCACTTTCAAAATTAAAGGGGGCAGTTCATGATCCTAACACCTTCATTGTTTTTATAGTTCACCATCCTTGAGAAAAAGGTCATTTTCCCAAAATTTAAAAGTCGATTCGGGATGGCGCCCCCTAGGCCACTGTGTTGTCACTTCCGTAAAACGGAAAAAACAGAAAATCTTCCAGAGTAGATCAATTTCGCACGTAAAATTGGCACACATATTATTAAACCATGAGCGGAATATTAATACTAGACACCTCCGGAGACTATGCCCGTTACGTATGATTGAAGCCATATTGACTTTGACCTTAATAACGATGGCTCTTTAGAGCGGGGTTAATGTGGACATGTGTCACTTTTCATTGGATGCCACAAGATGGGCATCAGAAGCTATGTAGGGTCAATAAGCTCTTTAGATTTGACCCCTAGATGACCCATTTTGAACTTGAACTCAATTGTGACATAAAGAAACAGAGCTGTTCCTAGTGGTTTTTGTGAAAACATTAAATAAATATCTACTTTGGTTGAGTGAGTTATAGCGTTGTTGCATATTAAATTAGCTCATTTGCCTATCTTACACGTGACCCCTGGGCCATATTCTGTAAACATGATTCGTCTAGACAGTATCCGCAACTTTTGCCACCAGAATTCACCTATCCCAAGGGTATCGATTTGAGGATATAGCCATTTTTGCTATTAATTAGATAATTTGCGCATTTTGAATGTTAGTGAGTTCCGATATTAATTAGTACAAGCTGTATACACTGA
The DNA here is from genome assembly GCA_023653785.1 of Ophioderma brevispina. NCBI lineage: Eukaryota > Metazoa > Echinodermata > Ophiuroidea > Amphilepidida > Ophiodermatidae > Ophioderma > Ophioderma brevispina. The sequence goes on from JAMKCH010010549.1 coordinate 51,197, forward strand.
CAAAGGACAGATGCTCATGCAAAATTTTCAGCAGTAGTGCAACTTATCTGTAGAAGAAGTAAGTTAGGCGTCCAAAGATTTAGTTTTGGACTATATTGAACCCTACGAGAGGTCAAAGTTCAAAATATGTAACACCCCTGAGTGTTGGGTCGTGGTTCTTCTGACCGATTTTGGTCAATAGCGGCCACCAGAGCCGTTTGGGCAGAACGAAGAAGGCAGAAGAGGCGAAAAAAAAGCCGATGGTCGGAAAGAAGAGAAGGAGATAGATATAGATATAGCTGTGGTCAAGACCACGAAACCAGCCGAGGATAGCTTCAAAACCAAGCCTTAAAACTAACCCCGCTTCGGAACCTAGCCCCAGCTTCGAAACTTAGCCGAAGCTTCGAAAGCCCAACCCACTAGCTAGATCCGGAGACAGATCTGAGCACAGTCGCTCGGTAGTGACCTTGACCCTAAACGACCGTCGATCTCGAATAACCATTTAAACATCTTGGATTGTCATAAGGATCATATTAATTTATGTCCATTAGTAGCTTTTGAAAATTTGACCTTTGACCTCTTTAATGACGTTGTTCTCCAAAATTATTTTCCCCATGATGAGGATGTACATAAGGATCATTTTCCGGTAAATATCGTCATCGATGATTCGAAAAAAGACCTTTGACCTCTTAATGACCTTTGATCTCAAAAAATATTTAACCTGGTGAGGATGTATTAAGGATCATTTCAGCAGAATTTCAGCTCAATCGGAGCATTTTGGAACATTTACCTTTCGCCTCCTAATGGACCTTTGGATCTCGGAAATTTTCCAACATGTTGAGGAACATAAAGATCATTTCAGTTAATTAAACATTCAGCTCACTCGGAAGCATTTTGGAAAAAATTTGACCTTAGGACCTCATAAGACCTTTGATCTAGAAAATGATTTCATCATGTTTAGGGATGTCTTAAGGATCATTTTACGTTAATTTCAGCTCAATCGGAGGGATTTGAACAAAAATGACCTTTGACTCTTAATGAGACCTTTGATCTGAAATATGTCACATGTTAGGATGTCATAAGAATCATGTCAGCAAAATTTCAGCTCATCGTAGAATTTTGAAAAGTGTGAACCTTTGACCCTGATGGACCTCCATTTAATTGTATGGAATTTATAACATGCACCAGTACAGTAGCACCAATCTACATCAGAAGACCTATGTCCCGTATTTGTCTTTTTCATTTCTCAATTTTTATTTTTTTTACAATTAAGAAAGAGTGGTTATAATCATAAAACCATGTACGATACAAAATCCAATTATATATTCTTTGTTTTATTTGCATTTCTTGACTAAGGAGAAAAAAGATAAAACCGCCATACCACTAAGCCATCTAAATTGAAACGTTCCCCGGGGAAAATGTAACCGCACTGAAGTCCGATTTTTTTTTTGCATTCATCAATCGAGTAACAAAGATTTTATTTTGTTTTTTGACGTGGATTTGCCGGACTCGCAAGACCAGACAATAATACTTTAAATGCGGTTGAAAACAACCCAAGGTTGACGTGACCGGAAGGACTTGAAAGGGAGCGCTGCAATTAAAATAAAATACCTTAAACTAAAGTACAGGACTATATTTATAGGTGTGAAGCGAGTTGTGGGACTCTACCATACCTGTGACGTTAGAAACCAATTCCTAATATCCCATATGATGTTAATCCTCATGTAAGTAGATTTACCTTTCTCTTCGAAATGGAATGTAAGGCTTTGCCAGTTAAAGAAATTCTGGCTCTTGCAGACCAAGGTTAGGTGCATTCATTCTGGCGTAATACAGGCGGAGCGGCGAGCGAAAAACCGAACCCCCCTTAACGATTTGCAAAAATGCCCCCTTTCTCTGCCCGGTGACCTTAAAACACTATCTGTGGACACCCAATAGGGAAGGATGATTCAGGGGTCCTGATGACCCATTTGGTGTTTTTAGCTCTTGAATTGCGGGAGAAGAAGGAGTTTCTAGATTTGGCACCAAAATAATTAATATTTATCTTCAAAATTCATTTGAACCCAAAATCTGTACACCCTATTTGGGGGCTGGGTCAGTGGTCCTTTGGATGGAATTTGGATTAAATTGGCTCAAGCGTTTGGCACTAGAAGCCATTTTAAGCTTTCAGCGACGGACGTGTTGCCAGAAGAAGAAGAGAAGACAGAAGAAGAAGAGAAGAAACAGGACCAATACAATAACCAGCCGTGTACGCACCACGGCTGGGTAAGGAGAAGACTACTAACAGCATAAGCGAATACTATGCCCCGTTTAAAGGGCATTAGTACAAGAATCTGGCGTTTTTAAAATGTAACTTAGAAAATTCTATCTTCAATTTGGTGGTGTGGTTGTGACAACGAGAGGCCTACATAGGTTCTATAATGAGATAAACAGTACAAGAGGAAAACACTAAAAATATTGGATTCTATTCCTCCCCTCATTTGTTCAAAACTAAAAAAAAAAGTACATTGTTAAAACAAACCTATACGTTCGTAAGCGCTCGAGGGGAAATATAAAAAAACCTCATTCACCATTATTCATCAAGGGTCCTTTGGAATAAGTTTTCCCCGTTTTTTTCCTGAGAGGGTGTGGAATTGGAAGGCTCTTGGCATTTTTAGTTTGACCGTCACGTTTAGGCATCTCTCGCGCGTTCTAGCTTTAGTTGCGCATATAGACGCATGCGCGGCGCAGCTGCTGATTTACGCGCGGACAACTCAGGAAAGCCACGCAAGCATTTGTTGGAAAATCCAACTTGGAACAGTGCCAGATCGAGTGCGCGGGAAGCTAACGTGTCCTAGCCTCCTAAGTCCTTTTAAGATTTTAAGCTGTGAATGTGCATATATGTTTAAGGTACAACGACAGATTGTTACCTATCAAGTGTCCCACAATGCAAAACCTGATATTTGTTACTGATGTAAAGGAATTAAGCTGAGAATTATTTTTGGTACATAAAATTGTGATATTTTTTTAGTTCCTAGTGGAGTAAATACTAACTTCAGCGTATTTAATGTGAAATATAAGCAAAATCGAAGTCAGGCTTTTGTTTCACTTTCAAGGACATTTAGTAGCTAACATTTAAGGTAGAAATCGATTTGAGTGTTTAATTTATTGAAATCACTATGATACGATTAGGAATGCCTCGAAATCTCTCATTGCACCTTCAATCTTTATTGGGAGTGTCCCAAGGAAGAATCTGGAGATTTAAATTTAGAGAAGTTAGTTTCTTGCTTTTAATATTTGTATAATAATCGATATTAGTTTGATATTGGTCAAATACGTTATACTAACAGAATCATGCTTCGGGGGAGACTCATTGGCTGCGCAAGCGCCATGCTGACAATGACATGGGGAAACGAGATGCTGAGGTGGTATGTTATTCACATAAGGTCAAGAAAAAAAAAGAAATTTTGTCGTCGGCTTCTTTTGTCTAAAGAGGAGATGTGCTACGCTTTTTTGGGAGGCTTATCAAGAATTATGTGGACTCATTTGAATAACTGAATTTTTTGCGATAAATGAATTCAAACTTTTAGAATTTGGCAATTTTCTAAAAAATTGGTGACTGCAGAAGAAGCTTTAATCCCCATTTACAAAACAAAGCTAAGACCTATGCGATTTAAAAAAAAAATTGCGCCGTGGTGTTTTAGAAAGAAAATACAATATGTGCCACTCCATGTACTCCTCTTCTGCTCGGGGATAAAAGCTACTTCACACAATGAATAAAGACTATTATAGAGTCCATATAGTTCCCACTTTTCATTTTTATTTGTCCAATTTTGAGACACAATGGCCCGTATTCCAAAAGTGTAATGTAGGTCATGCACGGCTAACTGTTAGTACAGGACTAAGTCCTAATAGAAGAACCTTCTAAAAATTGTCTTCTTAGGCATTTTTGCTTGAAAATACAAAGAGAAAGTACAGGTAGGCACTCAATCTGAGAACTTTACCATTCAATTGATTTCTATTTCATATTCTGTTTTAAAAATCAAGGGTCGGCTTTCTAGTGGACTTAGTCCTGGCCAAGGGTTAAGCCAGGACTAAGTTCTTTGGCATACCGGCCAACATGTGGCACCGAAAAGTACGGCGTATTATCGCCTAAATTAAAAAAAATAAATGTAATAAAAAGCATTTAGAGCTATGAGCTAAATCCATTTAAAAGCTATGCGGAGGGGGGGGGGGAAAAGCTGAGACAAACTTTTTTAGGGCCTAATAAAGTAGTTTCATGAAGATCAAGTGAAAAATCAAAAGATGCAATAGCGGAGAAAGAGAGAGAAGGAGAGAGGCAAAAAGTACAGAATAGGACAGTGTGTTTCAAAGATATAGGGCCCCGTATTTAAAAAAGAAACTTAGCCCGTGGCTTAACTCTTTAGTCCAGGATTTTAGTCTGTCTAGAAGGATCTAAATTTTTAAAACCAGAATATGAAAGGGAAACAATTGAAATAGGTAAGGTCTCAGCTTTGAGTGTATTTCTGTCTTTATCTTTGTATTTTAAGCAGAAAAAAGCTAAGTAGGAAAGACGATGATTTTTAGAGGTCCTTCTGGTAGGACTTGGTCCTTGACTAAAGTTAGAGCATGGATAAAATTCTTTTTGTGGAATATGACCTTAAAGAATAAAATCCGCTCAGTATTGTTTTTTTTTTTGTGCAGACGGTCTTGATTTATGAAGATTGTAACTATATTTATCAGACTGAGTTTGATATAAAATGGTCTATTTTTGGAGGGTTCAAAAGTGTGTGGCAGAGACAGTAAGTGTGCACGTATTGGAGTAGCTTAATGCCTTTTTGCATTGTGAGGGGAAATTGAAACTTTGTCAAGCGTTTTTGGGTAGAGGGAGGGGCCGAAAGGCTGGTGTTGCTTTTTGGGAGGGAAAAAAGGTGGATTTTTAGAAGAATTGTGAGGCCCAAACGTTATTTCAAGAAATGAAGTACATTACACATGCCAGTGCGGAAGATTTCTGTCCAAAGTGTGGGGTTATCATATAGAGGAAACGTATATGCTCGTAGAGAGGGGGTGGTGAATTAAAATATAAAATATTGGAAATCTGGATGCCTCGGGGATGATTTTAGTTGAGGGGTGAACGGGCAGTCGTCACCGATGGTTTCCACTAACGCTGAATCGGCTAAGGGCTCCCAAAATTGACACACGATTTTAACACTTTCTGCCAAAACAATGGAGTCTGTTTTCTAAAACTGGTAAAACATAATCTTTTTAGCATATTTAATGTCAAAATTTAAAGGTGGGCAAGTGTTTTATTCCTTTATGATACAGTTTTGTCGGATAGGTTAAAAAAATTAATAAGATTGTTTATTCTATTTGTATGGTCTTTAACATCTGAAATGTCTATTTTTCCGGCGGCTGTCAAACAAAGTAATTGCATTATGGACCAGAAGGAAATAGAGCGAGGCAGTTCTGAGACAGAACAAGAGAGAATGTATGCTGTAAGTGTTCTCGAATATTAGCTGTAGGCCTATTTAAATAAAGCCCCTCTATCTATATAGACCAGTAAAACCAACATCTTGTAGTTACGTACCCGAACCCATCTTACCACATTATGAATCGGAAACCTTAACGGAATATAAACCTGGCCTTAGTACGGGGAATCATCAGGGTGTGCAGAAACAAAAGTGTTTGTCAGGGATGGGTCAGGTACGGAAACTCCCCTAATAACATCTTCTGTTGCCTGTCACTCTATTCCTAGTTATATAGTAAAATCCAAGCGACCGTGTCCGTGTGACTTTCCAAAACTTTTGGACATAGTCCCCATGTTTGGGAGAGGAGGCATTTTGTGTATCCACAAAATAAATGACATCTCAGGAGGCCAACAACTGGATATGTTTTTACGTTATCGTCTGGGACTATATCATGCACGCAGGCGCTAAAAAGTTATGCAGAAATCTGTAAGTTGTTGTTCTTTGTATTGCTATTGGATTGTAATGCGTTTTTTTACATTTCCAAATTCTTGAAGCACTTTGATTAAAATCAGATTTTTAAAACAGTTGTTTATTATTATAAAATTCAGATTCAAGGACGGCTCATTTGTTTGTGTTTAAAGGATATTCGACCTTGATGTCGAAGCGACACCGCGTAACAAGGCAATTATCTTAAAGTAACATACTGTATATGTAATTACTAGTATCCTGCTAACCTATCGATGTACTTGGTTCCCTTAAACTTAGAAGTCATATCCTATTAAAACATTGGTCGGTGAGTGCACTCGCTACTTTACTCTTCTGCACAAATGATCATTGTCTCATTAATTTCTTACAGGAAAGTGTTGCCAAAAAGACCACCACCATATGGAAGTAGCTTTCAGCAATGGGGCATTGGCAAACACAAGAATATATTTTTGTTTGTAAAGTCATCATTTTCATTCAATCTATTGGTTCAAAATTCATCTTATAGCCAAAACAATGTAAATTTATGCATGTCGTAAGCCTCTTCACATAACTGTTTCAATACGTAACTAAAATATTCGAGAAATTGCATTTTATTCCCACAATGTATTGTTCTGTTCTCTAGAAATATACTTGAAACCATTCTTCCCGTCTAAAGACCTAAATTTAAAATTAATGTAAGTGGCTAACAATTACGCCCCCAAACCTCTTCTCTTTATTCCAACTTCAAGTATCCACTATAAACTTATCTATCTGTCATATTGAAACGACAAATAATTGCTATTGTTAGATGCGACGCAAATAACATTGTATTTTCATTGCGAGATTATATACATGGTTATGTGACGCGGCGATCTTCCGGTCAGGCAAATTAGGACAAGGATGCCTTGACCAAAAAGTAATTGAAACATAAAGTGATTTCTCCAGAATTGTAATTGCGAAACTCCTTTAAGGCACAATCCATCAAAGTTTACCCAATCTGCAGCTGAGAAAGATAGTATTCAAGGTCATAATAGGGTAACTTTGAGATTTATTCGTTTGTTATTTAAAAAAATGGTGTAATCTGTCACCAATGTAACATAGGCTGAAAATATTAAAATCAAAAAACAAATATTTGCATATTTAAAATGCAAAAATGTGACTGGGGATTATAGGGTCTATGGTCGTGTGGGTCGCGCGGTAGTATTTCTTATTCTCACTTGCCAACAAAAACAGCTTCTTATCAACAGAGTGTAGTTTCACCAAGTGAGGCAGCATTCAAACTTTGCCAGGTAGGGCATGACCTACATTTGTTACACCACCCCCCTCCCTAATAAGTCTCGTCCTCGTGACTTCCATACTACCTTACAATTTCCTATTTTACTTTAGCACTGATTTTTTTTTAAAACCATTTCAATTCAAAGTCCATCTTCTCACATAGCTGGCAACATTTTCCATATCTGGATCCTTGAGAACACTACCATGTTTGCCATAGAGTACATTGCAAAATTCAAATTTTTTAAAGTTGTTAATTCGCGTCAGTTTCATGAACCATCGGCAAATTCACTATCAATCGAGCAGGAACGTCGCCAGCTCCAACTCGACTGGAGCTTGCAACGTTTTCCAGAGTCGCAGAATTCCTCCATGGCATCTTCAACCTCATCAATTATAATTTGGTTCTTTGACTCCAGCTCTCAACCAATTTGCCTGGGAAACATGGGCCTTTTTCCACCGGACTGTCCGTCATGCTGCAGTCATGACATTACGTTCCATCAAACTTAACATGGCCTGTCCATCAAACTTTCCATTTCATAATCTGGAATCGGAAAGTCAGTTTTCGATTCCTTTTAGGTTCTCGCTTTGGTTATAAGTTCTGCTTATTGGTTTCGGTTCAACTCAGGAGCTGAATCCTGGGATAGTTCCAAGGGTTCTTTCTTTGAAGTTTCTGTTGTCTCTATTTCCGTATTTTTTGGTTCCCATCATCCATATGTTGAAGCTCTTCGTGTTGGGCGCCTGAGGACTTTCAGTTTGTCGAAGTTGTTCACAGTAGTAGGGTCTGGGTGCTTTTCATCACAAGTCGGATCCAGCATATTCTTGTTCTCATCAACAACCGAAATTGCCAATGTCCAGAGTTCCTTTGTGTCTTCGATTAGTCTCTCCATGAGCAGTCTTCTCATAACATGGCTTCAATCGGTCAAATGTACTACTTCAGACTTGCGAGCATGAGGTTCTTGATCACATAATTTGCATCCGATAACTTTTTCAATATCTTACACGGTCCCTGCCATCTACACTGTAACTTGGGGTAATCCCTTTTTAGTCCTCAGCTGGATTAATACCCAAACTTTGTCCCCCTTTCTGAATGGTTGGCCACACACTTTCAAATCATATTACTGTTTCTGTCGCTTTTGAGCAACAAGTGAAGCTTCGGGCGAGCGATCTCCAAGCTTCTCAAGTCGCTCGCGAAGCTTTCAGAGTCATCTCCTCTTCGAAAACCCCTCCCCCGATCCCTCCTCAGAGCCGGGACCCTCCCAGCAACCAAACCAAGGGAATGGAAATTCCCCTTCCAAAACATCAACAGATTAGGGGACAAACCCGAACTTTCCTGAGAACTAGCTCGATAGGCCATGACGCACAAACGGAAGGTATTTATCCCGTCTTTCTGGTCATACGGAACATACTTTGATCTCATGTCTGCTAAAGTTCGGTTCATTCTTTCGACTAACCCATCACTTTGAGGTCTATATGCACTCGTCAAAGTCTTTCATCTCCAAAAGTCTACAAATCGACCTAAGAAGCCGCGAGTCAAAATTTTTCCCCTGTTCTGTGTATCTGACTTGGAACCCCATAACGACACACAAATTGTGTCACAAAATACACTAGCTATGGTTTTCTGCCTCTTGATTGTGGAGATAGGCTTCCGCCACTTCGTAAAGTATCCATTATGACTAACTCATAACGCTTTCCCAATTCTGAACCGGAATTGGGCCCATAATATCCATACACCTCTTTCCATTGGAAAATCCTAGCAGAAGGTTGGTCCCAGCGGCTTCCTCTGTCGCGGAGTCCTTTTCTTCGCTGACCTTAAACAAGTTCGTACCCATTCATCAACTTCCTGCCTATAATTGACGCCAAAATAATCGGACGAATCTTCTCGAGAGTTTTGGCTCGTCCCTAGATGTCGCAGCAGTTCTGTGGTATGAGCCACTCCAATTACCCGCTTTTTTCATCCTAAAAGAACCACCAACTGTTGTACTGTCAATTCCAATACGCAAAGAAAGTTCGATACAGTTATCCCTTCACATAGCTCCAATTGTTGCCACTGCATCCAGAGACACTTGGTAGTTACACCATAGCGAGCAATATCCCTCCAAGGAGGCTTCTCCCCACTTTCAAGTGCAGCAATAAGTGGCATCAATCTTGGATCCTCTCTTTGCATTTTTCTTGATTTCATCGGTCCAAACTCCCCAGCAAGAAAAAATGTCCCCCATTTAGGTGTTCTTCCAGCAAATTCAATCCAAGTTTCCCCTCTTTCCCTCTCGTGGCCTCGTGACATAGCATCAGCATTCGATGTGAGTTCCAGGCGGTGGCTCTATAGTAAAATCAAACATACTGAGAGTTTCGATCCACGTGCTAATGGCCCTTCAGGATCCTTTAAATCAATAACCACCGAGAGATCCATGATCGGTCCTCACCCTGAACTTACGCCCATACAGATGTGGCAAAATGTTTAACAGCTGTCACCACTCTAGCAATTTCCGTCTGTAACGACGATATTCCGTTCACTCTTACTGAACGTCTTGCTAGCGTCAGCGATAACCACTTCTTGCCCATCCACAAGCTGTGACAAAACACTTCCACTTCCATCTGCACAAAGCGTCTGTATCCAAAATGAATTCCAACGAAAAGACGGGGTATCCTAAAATCGACAGATGTTTACCGTTTTTAACCTCTCAAAAGCTTCCTGACAAGCTTGATTCCATTTGCACTTCACTCCTTTTTGATTCCAACTTATGAAGTGGAGTAGTATTATACTTGAAGTCCCTAATAAACTTGCGATAATAGCCTGCAAGTCCCAGAAAGGCTCTAACCTTAACAGAAGTGGGAACAGGCCAGTTTTTTACCTTTTCCACTTTATCAGGATCAGTAGACAACCTTTTGAAGTCACTAGATGTCCAAAATACAACACTTCAGAACGAAAGAAAGTACACTTTTTGGGTTTTAATTTCAAGGGCCGGCATCTCTCAACCGCTTAAAAAACCTTCTCCAAACGTTCCAAAATGTTGTTCAAATAATCTGCCATCACGATAATGTCATCCAAATAGACCAAACCTTTTCCTCATTGCAAGCCAAAGAGAAACCCTTTCCATCAACCGTTCAAAAGGGCAGGGGCAATTTAACATAGCCCAAAACTCAGTAACATTAAATTCCAAATGTCCGGAGCCCACTGCAGAAAATGCCGTCTTAGCCCTATCTTTAGGATCAATCTCCACTTGCCAATATATCCCGAGGCTAAATCCATAGTTAAAACCCTGCTTCCACAAAGAGCATCAAAACTATCATGCAATCCTCGGGAGGGCATACGCATCTTTCCTAGTACAATCATTAAGACGGGCATGTCCAAGCAAAAACGAGCTGACCCATCCTTTTCATAACCAACACGACTGGAGTATTCCATGCGAGTCGAATGAGAATAACCCCCTCTCAACATCTCTTGGACCTTGCCGTTCTTTTTCTCTTGTGGTAAGGCACTCTGCGTATAGGTTGCTTAAACGGTCTTTGATCGCCAGTATCAATTTGATGATAAGTCAGCTTGTTCTTCGCCTAGCTCTCAGGCTTGCGAAAAACCTGCATTTTTTCCAAGAAAATTCCCTTCAACTGTGTTGCTGTTCTTCATCACTCATCTGAACTCCTTTCAATCAAAGCCTTCCACTCTTCTTCGAAGCTGGAGTCCGACTTCTCATACCAATCTTCCTCATCGGAGACAATTTCAGCCGGTTGAATTATGCACATGAGTCTTGTCGTGATTATTACTGGCTCATGACTGACATTCATCACCCTTAAAGGAATAACAGAAAACATGTAGGGGAGACAACTGCTTGCTACCAAATACACCGTCTTGTTTTGTTTTAATCTATTTGAATGCCTCACCATCCATATGCTGATTAACGTACGGCATCTATATTTCCCAGGGGACTATCATTTCTCTACCTGGCTCCACAACAACTGACTGTGCCAGGCACACCCTACAACAAGACGAACACGTTTCTCCCTGAGATAGGACTTCTCGCCACCCACAGAAACATGGCTTTCCAGGGTTCCAAACTTCCTTTCTCCAAAAGAAATCATTTCCAAGAATCCCCCTGCTATCATGTCTCCCACAAGTATAGCTGCCAAAAAACCTTTCCAGCCACCGATCGGAATCTCAGCCATTCCCAAATATTCAATGTAATTTCCCTTGCAGCCTTCAATGGTCCGTCAAACGGTTCCAACTTCAATCCATGCCTGGTTGCAAGTATTTCCACACTTCATTATGCAGGATAGTATACTCTGAACCAACAGTCGATGAGCATAGGCACTCTTTCTTCAAAAGTGAAGCTCGCAGAAATACAAGTTTGATTGTTGATTGAATGAGCTTATTTGCCTCCTCCACAGGCGAGTATCGTCCCCAATCAGCCCTTATAAGTTTTCCTCAACTTTCCCAGATGAAGTCCTGTGTTGTTGACAAAGTTATGTTTGGACAGTCCCTCTTAACTGGCCCTTTTTTCTCCCCACCCAAAGCACCTCCCTTTAGGTTTGAGCATTTCCCTTTTGATTCCTGCTTACTGTCTTAGTTGTCAATTCTTTAACTAATTCAGTTAATTGCTATATTTGTGTGTTCCCAACTGCTGGATTTTATTTCTGAATTACTTGGCTTCTCGGTTTGTAAATGGAGGCATTTCGACGAAATGAGAACTGAATTTCTTCTTCTTTCTCACAACTTCTCTTCGTCAACCGCTACCTTAAAAGCCTCTTCCATAGTCTTAGGTCTCCATCGCCGAACTTGCATCCTCAATGCTGCGAGTCCCAGTGCAACTATAGAATGATCTTTTGCCAGAAAATCCATCTATCACTCTGTGGTGCCTGAGATAAGCGTCTTTAGCCGACCTAATGAGATCATGACGCAAGACGTAGGTACTCTCCCGTTTTCTTTCTTTTCCTAACTTGAAACTTTTGCCGATTTGTTGCAATAGAATCAGGCCGATCAAAATTCTCCCTAAGATTCTACAATTTCCCCCACAGAGGCAATTCCTCTCTGAAGGACTCCTGTGAGCTATCAAATGCCTCATCTCGTAACTCATTGCCAAATACTCGCCTGTTCCTCTCATCCCAACCATTAATTTCTGCAACTATACCAAAGTGTACCAACAACTGTCAAGCGTACTTTCCCTTCCATGGTAATAATAGGGCATAGCTTGGGCTTAGCTTTAATTTGTGAACGTCAACGCTGAACCAAATCTTAGATTTTGATGAACGGTTTTATGTCGATTTTGTTTGTCACTTTTGGGTCTTAGCCTTCTGTTCTTGATCAACCGATGGCTTCTTAGGTAACTGTCCGTCCTGTCAGGGACTTTTCTTACCCCCGACAGCTCCAAGTTTTAACAACTTCATTTCAGATTCAAACCTTTTGATTTTTCACCGTCGATCGTTCCCAATCAAAGTTAAAGGCCTAATATCTTTAGGCCTGGGAATTTTTGGGCGGGCTCCTAACGGAAGGGAACGGGTACCAGGAAGAGACCATGCTCTGGATCTGCTGTACTGCCCCCATTCAGTCCCAAGAGGAGACGTCGCGGGGCGTGGTTGTCCTTTTTAAATTCAGTGGACGGCTTTGGTTTCCCTTGAGCCTCCAACTTATCCTTTTCAGACATTTTGTCCTTTTAAGGTTAAGCCGTTTGGCCTTGGAACGCGTCAGCATGAATTTCAATCAAAATTGTCACACACAAAATTTTTAAACAATTAATGCAACCCTAACTCAACTAAGGATTTCAATCCCTTTAGATTACACTAGCCATAAAGTTTACTTTAAAATTGTCCCTGAATGCTGCTGAATTTATTAAAGTAACACAAGATTTTTATGAAATATAATCCCCCGCTGCCCACCAATTGGTAATCGATCCGAGGGTTCTTAAAAGGTAGCGTAAGCTTCGACGACGTTCCGCCACGGTCTCGGCATATTTTAATTTGACCAAATAAAGTCTTCCTCGTAACAAAACCCAAGTCCACTACTGAATCATTTGCAAGACAAACTCTTTGGAAGCTTCCATTTTTTTTTAATGCAATAAATTCTTTATAATTACACGATTCACATTCAAAATTCACAAAGGACGCCTTCAGTGTTTAATTTCAGCAGCCTTCACTGAAACTTTGCATCCTTATTTTACCTTTGTTAATCTCTGGAATTTACTTTGGAGAATTCTTAGTTTGTAAATTTTGCAGACCTAAAGCCCACCCGGAAGGGGTCTAGGTAATCAACCCGGAGAATTGTCGAGACGACAAGCCCAAACCTACCTAAAGGAAGCAGACTCTTCCATAACATCACCAAGCTGGTTCTCCAACCCCTCAGATGACTTTGCTGCCCTTGTTTTTTTTTTGGTTCTGAAATTCTTCATGTTCTAATTCTCCTTGATTATTAATTTCTTTTACTTTTTGGCTGCTATTTCCAAAGGCTATCAAATTTATAACAAATATTTTTAAAACTGCTAATCAAGTTCTTAAATATTCTTCCAAATTAAATAGGATCCTTTTAAAATACTCATAAACATAACTTAATTAGAATCCTAATTGCTAGCAAATAATCTTCTTTCAACAATCAGTAACCAACTACGAAGTGAAAGTGTGTGACCAGGTTAAAGAAATCCGACTCCTCTTTGACATCCGCACTCGCTTTCTACTTTCAACACAGGGATTGAATTGATCTCATCCACTTTTCAAACTTTTACAAGATCTAAAATTTGCCGCACTCCGCCAATTAAAAGAGGGGATGAATTCGCATTCTGCGACCACATCCCCCAACATGCAGCCCATTCCGCCGAGGTCGCCAACTTCAATGGTGTGGCACAACACCAAATTCTTTCTTAAAGAGCTTCAAACCTCAGGAAAATTAATGCTCATCTAACACTTTACGAGAAACTTGTATCTTTCTTCAACTCCCTAGTTCAGCGAGTACTATTGTCCAAAAGTGAGCCAAATTTCCTTTTCAGATACAGGGTAAACTGACTTTTCCAACCCCCAAAAATACTGGTGTTTCACAAAGTCCACAATTTCATCCCCACTTTTCACACCTCCCAAGATTATGCAAAATGCATTTTTCCGATCAAAACGTCTCAAAATCATTTCCCAGCCTGATCTAACCAAACCTGGAGTCTTTCTTTCCTTTAAGATCGACTCGTTTGCACATTTACCCTTTTCTTCAGCTCCCGTGGACCTGGATGAAAACTAATCCTTTTGTGAGACTAAGTGTTCACCAGTATTGATAAGAAATTCAGCCCATCCACTGCCTATTTCACAACCAATCCGCATCCCTAGGTATATTACATGCTTTGAGATAACCTGAAAAATACGCCTCTTGTTCCCCACCTACAAAAGTGAGAAACACAACTTACAAAAATGGCGACATAGCACATGTCTTAAACAAACACATTTTCATCCATAAAATTTCATGTTCCTAAAGAAATATTCCCCAAATTACCAAAATCTGGGATTCTGAAACCTCTTGTCCTAATTAAGAGTGCTGGAATGGTACAGTAGATTTAAAAGACAAAGTTATCAACCATTTTTGAACTCGCAGTATTTTTCTTCCCACAAGTGGTCCCATTGGAGGCAGAACAGCAACGACTCATTCAAGCTCAACAGAGTGTAAAAGTTGCCCAAGTGAGGGCAGCATTCAAACTTGCCAGGTAGGGCAGGACCATTTGTTACAATACGGAACTAAAAAGTATTTCGAGAAAAATTGCATTTATTCCCAAAATTGTAGTGTTTAGTTCTGCTAGAAATATACTTTGAAAAACATTATCCCGTCTAAAGACACTACATATATAAAATTAAGGTAAGTGATAATAAGCCCCAAAACCGCTTCTCTTTATTAAACTTCAAGTATCCACTTGATAAAACTTATATATATGTCAGTCAATATGTTGAAACGCACAATAATTGCATATTGTGAGATGCGACGCAAATAACAGTTGTATTTCAGTGCGAGATTATATACATGGTTATGTGACGCGGCGATCGTCCAGGTAAGTCACTTAGGACAAATGATGATTGACCAAAAGTAATGAAAACAGAATGAATTCTCCAGAAATGTATTGCGAAAATCTTTAAGCAACAAACATCAAAGGTACCAATCTGCAGTGCTTGAGAAGATAGGTTCAAGGTCATAATAGGGGTAAATTTGAGATTTATTCGTTTGTTATTTAAAAAATGTGTCATCGTCCACCTAATGGTACAGAGGCTTGAAAAATATGACTGATGCAATATTTTGTTGATATTTTAAATTTTAATATTTGCTTTTCATTAGCAAATATGGTCTATGGAGGTCACTAGTATTTCTTATCTAAATTGCCAAACAAAAAAACAGTTCTATCTATTTTTTGAAACATGATGAGTAGCCCAATCAATTCTAGCATTTCTAATTTTTAACTCTGTACAAAATTTGTCTCATTATTTGTACCACAAGATTTCACAAGATGTATTTTAGGAAATTTTTACTCTAATTCGCCGTACAATACAAATCAAATTGTTTCTGTGCAATTTGGTTTAGGGTCAAATCAAAATTAATGGCCTATATTTTACAGTGTGTTGTATCTTGTGAACGGTTGATTTTACAATCGGCAAGGTACGAAACTATGACAAACTATGCAAAAGAGGGAGTTTTACCACATAATACGCGTTTGTGAAGTGGACAATTTGAAATAAAAGCACTTGCCACTATTAATTGATTAATTATCTCACTAATCAAGCAAAATCCAGAAACCGGAAGCATGATTTAGGAATTTAAAATGTGGCTTCTATTCCGGAAATGTTAAAAAACAAATCAGATCGCCATTGCGATTTTTGTGAACATTTTGATGCAGGGAACCCTCCTTCCAATAAAAACAAAAGTAAATTTTTAATAGTTTTATGTTCATGACTTTCGTGTTTTTAGCACTTGCTTGCCCAAGTTCGTATGCACTCCGTTAGTGCACACGGATTGAATGTAACCGCCTAAGAAACAAATTTTCCTGTGGAATTTCTCATGAAACTTTCTCCGTGCAACATATAGGTTCTAAAGACAACTATATTCAAAAAATGGAATTATGCTTACAAACAACACGCTCGTATTTTTTTAGCTCGGAAAAATGGGTAAAAATTTCCCTGAAAGTACAGTGGTCGCGCTGGGCAGGAATCCCCTATATGTAAGTGTGAAAGTCAAATTGCAAACCTCATATGTGCAACCTCGGCAACATGGACAAACTAACCTATTGTCCCGTGTTTGGTCAAATTGGTGGAAATGAACGGAAGGTGGTGTTTAAAGAGTACGTAAGACTATTTTAAGTATTTGTATGCACGCTCCACGTATCAAATCATGGCGAGTTTTCCGCGCATGTCGAGTTCACGCGCTTGGTATGAGTTTTCCTCGCCATATGTCGGTGTGCAAGCGGTTATATGTCGAGTTTACAGCGCTTATATGTCCAGTTGCCCTCATTCATACGAGTTTTTTGCTCTCGATTGGTGAGTTTAGAATAAATCATGTCCAGTTTCAAAATCTCGACATGATTTTTTCTTCAACATGAGGAAAATCGACATGATTTTTGGTGTATGTGTAAAGAAATCATGTCGAGTTTTGTCATGTGAGAAAAAAATCATGTCGGTTTGCTCATGTGAGAAAAAAATCTGTCGGTTTGCGCATGTTGAGAAAAAAATCATGTCGAGTTGCTCATGTTGAGAAAAAAATCATGTTGAGTTTGATCCTGTGAGGAAAAAATCCGTTGAGAAAAAAATTCATGCCGTTTGCACATGTTGAAAAAAAATCATGTCCAGTTTTTAAACCTCGGCATGATTTATTCTGGACATGATTTATTCTGGCATGATTTATGAAACTCGGCACATAGAGTTCAAACTGATAGGCAGGCTCTGTAAACTCGACATATAGCGGGTAAACTCGATATACAGCGTATGAAACTCGCCATGATTGATACGTGGAGCGTGCCATATTTTGCACACGTTGCAAAACGATAACATCGCCAAACAGGTCGTTTTGTCGGTGTTACCGAAAATGCACATGAGGTTTTGTCTTTAGAGGTCAAATGCAGCATATGCGTTTTTGCTCTTAGAGGTCAAATGCACATAAGGAGGTTTTTTCCTGCCCAACGACGCAGGCTGAGTGATGAATGTCACTCTTACGAATTACAGGCTATATGTAACACTGTAAACGATCCACCGTATTTTTACTTTTTAAGGTTACCGTAATTTTACGGTGAATACCAGTAACCAAATTAAAAATAAGCGTTTAACGATAAAAATACCGTGAAAATTCGGTAAACCGTCAATTCACGGTAAAATTCTGGCAACTCAGTTGCCAGTATTTTACGGTCAATGCAGTTACGTAAATTCTGGCAGCTCATTTGCCAGGTATTTACCTTAATGTGACAGTTTACCGAAATTTGACGTATTTTACCATAAACGCTTATTTTTATGGTTGTTTTACGGTATTTCAGCGTAAAATTACTGCAACCGTAATATTTGCATGTAAAAAACCGGTGGATCTTTTACAGTGCAGCATAGTTTGAGATTCGCTCTTCACCTGCACGTGGCTAGTTTAGTTTTTTTTTTAAATCGTGGTATCGCTCACCTATACTTAGCTTCGATAATTGTAAGGGCAACAGCCCTCAGCCCATATCGTATTTTGAAAAACAACGTAATTCGCAGCGGTACCCTTTTCTTGTACGCATTGACTTTTCTTGTATTCAGTGGTCTTATAACATACTGTAGCTTTTGTTGTATATTATCTATGCGTTGACTTTTACTTGTATTCAGTGTTTCTTGTAGAAATCAAAATCAATCTATATTTTCTTTAAAAACGTATGTGTCTAATGATGCTCGTTGTTTTCGAATTGGATTCGCTTGATTAAAAAAGAACTTACAAAGACCTCGACCGCGTAAGGCGCATTCATACTTCTACTGCATCTGCGGTGCAGTCAGTTGCAATGTCAATGTATCAATCACATTCTGCTGCAACGCAACCCACTATCCCAGATCCAGTTAAAATAAATTAAATTTTTATTGCAGTTCCACAACTCTGCAGTAGTGTAACGCATCACTTCCAGGGCCGTACGCAGAATTTATTGGGGAGGGGGCTTCGAAAAAGTGGACCTTATTTTGAAAAAAATCCTTTTTTTTTGGTAAAAGTGACCTTAACCCCTTAAAATGGCCCTTTGTTTTAGACTTTTTGAACATCTCATCACTAAGATTCAAGATTCAATTTAAGTGGTCTTTCTTGTCAAAATGTCTCTATTTTTCTCTAAATTTTGGACCTTTCAAAAAAAAAAAGAATCCAGCAAAAAGTGGACCTTTTGCCCCTTTTGTGGGGGTGCACCCCACAAAACGGGCCTGGCAAGGGACTACACTACACATACAGTAGAAGTATGAATTCACTAAGGATTTTGATGAACGTCGAATTGAACTTCCTAGGGCCTGAATGCCCGTTCATACTACGGCGGTCCGGTAAGTTCGTATATCCTGTTTCTAAAATTGAAAAAAAGTTGGCGTAAATTTAAACCACTGACCTATACACATGGATAGCGGGCTGCCGCACAGTTGAATGGTCGCCGAGTGAAACAACAGGAAGTTGGTTTTTGGACCTCTACAATATGGCGGAAACAATGCATACACCTGCTGGTGCACATATTCCACACAGATGTTCTATTGTTGGACAAGGTGTATGCATTGTTTCCCGCCATATTGTAGAGGTCCAAAACCAACTTCCCGGTGTTTCAATCGGCGACTCTGACCCGCTATCCATGTGTAGAGGTCAGTGATTGAAACCAGCGTTTGAAAATTCTCAAGACTGGAATGATACCGAAAGACATTGTGGGAAAAAGGGATGCGGCCCGTAGCGATTGCGTGTTCACTTTTCCGTGTTTGCGAGCACCGAAGTACCCGACAAAAACGTTCGATTTTCTCGCTAGGTTCTATAGGTTCAGACCCAATATAGGTTCAGACCCAATATTCAAAACATATTCAAAACAAAACATAGTAACGGACCCTCTGATGCAAAAATCTCCATCGACCCCTTCGTTTTCCGGAGATATTTGAGATTTAGTTTCATTTGCTATGACGGACTGATAACGTTAATCTCTCGCGCAGTACTAATTTAGATAATATCTTTCGCAGTCTGTGACACAGACTACACACTTTCCGGACCGCCGTACGTTCATACCTAGCTGCATTGTTACCGATATTATAGACACTCTCAGGGTCTGTGGTATAAACGACTGGTAATGAAGACTACAATCTCTCTGCGTCAACCAAATCCGTATTTTGAATTTTGTTAAAGGTCCCAGGAAATGCAAATAGAATTGATGTGGTTTGTGTCAAGTCTACAAGGAGGGACGAGAAAACATTCAATATTGGGGTTGGTGATGACATCATTAGTGAAACTATTGATTTTTCAGAGAGTAATAGAAAATTCCAGGTGACTGGTGTGAATCTATTCATGACACTGACTGAAAATCAATAGTTTCACTAATGATGTCACTGGTAGTGTATTCTTTTTTCTGGCCCTGTTTATTGGAATGGAATGTCCCGGTAAAGATTTGGAGTAGGTTTATCATCTCATTTCCTGGGACCTTTAAGTCAGTGGACAAGCTGGTTCGTATGCTGGTTCGCTGGTTCGTATATGTTTTCAACACGATACTCAATAACAATATCAGTATATTCATTCTGTCATTAATTTTGGGTTAAGATAACTTGTGTGCCGTCACAAAATGATGACGAATGGTTAGGTCTAATCCAATGCAGTCTTATTTGGACAATACGAAGAGTTTGTTGATCATACATTCCTAATTCGATCTTTTAAGTGTGTTAAATGCATGTTTTTTAGCTGTTATACCAATGGAAACATTCATATGTTAATATTTGTTGCAGCACCTGTCTTTTAAAAAAGGGGAAATGGTGGACGGGTGGTTGGGACTTAGAGATTCATATTGGTGGTTCTGGGCGCAAAACGTACAGTGCCGTATTTGTAGTTAATATCGCCTCACTTTTGGTTAAATGTGTCCTGCAGCTAGTTCATACTGAACAATATCGTTCTGGGTCAGATCGTAAAAAATATTGCCTCTAACCTTTAATGAACTTTTCAGGATATTAGCTAACAGTCCTACCTTACCTTACAACAAATGAGTGAGGAGTAGTCAGGGGGGGGCGTGCTTTGGGGGGGGGGGGGGGGCTCAAAACTTATGTGCGGGCCGTGCCATCATTGTGTGGTGCGTTTTTTTGGACACAACGTATAACAAACTCTTTTGCCTCAATTGTTAGATTTTTGTTAGGAATTGTTGGATTCATGTCAGAAGGTCAACCACGTAAGAAACCGAAGTTTTGATTCTGCAAAATTCCTAATCCTAATTGTTAATCCGTTAATTGCAACACAATCATGCCAGCCAAAAATGGCCTGACTTGTAGGCGAGCCCGGAGTAAACGTAAGCACTCGTAAATGTTTGCAAGCCTAAACAGACCTGGTTCGATCCCAGGGGGGCCACTTCTCAATGACAAGGGGGTATCATCCGTTAAAGACACTATCAGTGATTTGACTAAATAAGCAAATCGAAAAAATCATCAAAAAACAGATTTTGCATCATGTAGTAAACATAGTACAGAGTAGGCCTACATACTGTAATGATAAGACCAGAAGCAAGCCAATAAGGACAGAAATAGGAGATTTTAGTCATACTGTCCGTTCGGACAATTAATACAACACGCAATTGAATTGCAGAGATAGTATCTTGGAATCCTCACTGCCGTTTCTTCCTTTTCTGTCAATCTAGCTGGAAAAGCTAACTTATGAGAATTCTGAAGACTTATCCGTCACTTTGAAGCTATTCCTGCAAATTTAAAATAATTTTTCAAATCACTGATAGTGTCTTTAAGCAATCACAAAAAGCACCCTAATACGTATTTTCGAAACTCGAATTTTCACCCCTAAACACGTACCAGCCAGAGCATTAGCTACCCTAAACAAGTTACGGTGGAATTTGCGTCCCTAACAAGTATCAGCGGCAATTTGCATAACCCCTAACAAGTATTTGTGTTTCTCTATACCCTAAACAATAATTGATGCTATTATTATCACCTTTATACGTAAAAACCCAAAACCATATTCTTTTGGACACCATCTGGAGAGGTTTTGTCTGAGCTTGGTGTATTCAGCAAAATATCTGGGGAAAGTTAATTTTCATTCCAGGATATGATCCGAGGAAAGGTATTTAAAAGAGAGAATGCCATTTTGAGCAGGGGCGTATCCAACAATTCTCAGAACGGCGGCACGACTCGTAGGAAAAAAGCGACGATATGGCTGCTGGCGGCCATTGCGCTACATGCAATCTTCACTTCCAAACGCCAATTTCATGCGATTGATAGAATATAAATTTGAAATTGTAAGTGATTCAATATAACAAAATATAGGTATGATAAATGGCTTATCAAAAGTAAAACAGACTTTATGGGTTAAGTGTCACAAGAATTCATAGTAAGTGGCGCGGGAGGGGTACCGCTCTCTCTAGCCGCGAAGCGCGGAACAATGCCAAGCAATGTTCTCTCCGAAAACATTTTTCTCATGCAAATTGATAAAAAAAATTGATATGATAAGTGGTAACCTTTAAATGCATATAGGCCAATGGTCGACGGTATAACCAGTAAAATATAAGGCGTGTAGGCCTAAGGTTTATTTGAACTAATCATAAAATTAAAGGTTGGTCATGATGAGTTAGTAAGCGGCACGGGGTGGTCGCGGAAACAAGCCTGAGGTAGAGTTTAGGTTTAAAAGACATTTCCTATGGGTCTAAATGACCCGGGAGAATTCGCCTTTAGAGAACGTTATTTTCGGCATTAATTTCGGCATTTCCAGCGCAGCTAAATCGGCATTTCCCGAAAATTGCCGATCCGCCGCAATTATGCACCCAAACTTATGTCCCAAATTATTTAAACAGTTAGAAACCTAGAATGACTGACATTTGGATAAAAGTATGAGTTTTAATTGCTAAATGTTGTCTGTTTCATGGGTAAGTGATAGGCCTGTACGAAAAATCATGTGCTGGTCTCTTACCGCGCGCAGCGCGGAAAAATTTGGAAATTTAGGGATTTGAAAGCACAGGTTTGTAAGGACAGTACAGAATTCCGGAAAACACTTAAAAAAAAAAATATGCTGAAATGAATATGGGCCCTAAATGCGCAAGTCATCATTTAGAAAATGTAACCCTTTTTCTGATTTTGGGTGATTTAACCCTTTTCACGTTACGTACGTACTTGCTGATCCTGAAAAAACTACACTTTTACGTGGATTCTTGGACACGGATGATTACCCCCTGGTATATGAAGACTGATCCCCCCGGGGTTCATTAGGTTCAAAACTGTTACAAAACAGTTATTTAGAGAGGATTAACGGAACTGAAGAGGTTTTGATTTTTTCAACCGAATCAGGCAAACATTTCACAACAAAGTTATAAAACGAGCTTTCATTTCTGAATTTAAGTTTAAATTCCCAATGTACATTCTCCAAAAGCACGGCGCCCCCGGGGGGGGGGGGCGACATAGTGAAGTGTACAGTATTACAAGCTAAAACTTCCCTTATTCGGGCCTCTCCAGCACTTCCTAAGACTCCCCCATTTAAGCATAATCAGCCCAGCCCCTTGGCGGACAAGTGTTGCCCCGTAATGTGGTAATTCTCGATAATTGCGAGAAACAACTACGGAAAACTAATTTTACGGACAAAGCCCGTGCATGCTCGGTTTATCAGGCAGAAAATATACAAGTATAACTTTTAAAGAAGGGCTACTTTTTGTCGTAGTAATTAAAGGCCAAAAAAATCCCGCAATTTGCATACTGCTCCAAAATATAGTCAGGTGACTAGTTAGTACTAGTCGCCCAAGTTCGTCCGGCATAACTGGTCACCCAGGACACCATTTTGGACTAATTTTTGTTTTCTGTGTTGAATTGATTATTGACGATAAGCATTTTGAGTCCACAGTTACTAAGCGCACTTATCATTTTGAGTGTAGAGATAGTTAGGAGAAAATTTAAGATAAGCATTTGGAATCTTATAGATCTGTAGAGAAATTGCTAGAACGATTTACAAGTTTAGAGAATTCTATCTATTTATAGGGATGATAATTTCTAAGGAATCCATACAGTACATAGGTTTTAGGTATATGATAATACCGCAGTGCCAAGTTTAATTGTAGCTATGATCAGATGATGTAATACTTAAAGGTCCCAGGAAATGAAATGATAAACCTACTCCAAATCTTTGTTGGGATATTCCATTGGAATACACAGAGCCAGAAAAAAGAATACACTACCAGTGACATCATTTGTGAAACTATTGATTATAAGTCAGTGTCATGAATAGATTCACACTAGTCACCTGGAATTTTCTATTACTCCCTCAAAAATCAATGGCACCCCAAATGATGTCATCACCAACCCAAATATTGAATGCTTTCTCGTCCCTCCTTGTAGACTTGACACAAATCACATCAATTCTATTTGCATTTCCTGGGACCTTTAAGATGTCTCTTGAGTATACTAGAAGCTACTACATCAGAATGACATGGCCGAATAATTATATTTCTTGGGATTTACCAAAGAATACCGTCTGTATCAATAAGGTCCAAGATTCCGTGGGGCATTTTACACAAGTAGCAATTTTCACAAAGTGTAAGAAGTACACCTTTTTTTCCGAAACGGTTAAATGTTTTCGCCGCATTTATAACTTCAACTTGAGTGCGTGGAGGGATCTGAGGCGCAAGCCTGTTGCTGTCTTAATTTTTCTAACTCCAGTCACGCGCCAGTTGAGCTTTTAGCTCTTTTGTTTCATATCCATTTGAAGTTCTAATTAGTTTCTTATCAATTTTATTTCCTTTTATATTTGCATTTTTTTCTTTTTCGAATTCAGTTTCTATTTGTTTTCCTTTTTCCTTTTGTTGGATTCCATTTCTTTTTGTTTTCATTTCCAATTCTTAAAATTCTGTTTCCAATTCCTTTTGAATTTCAAGCTCTTTCAACTTGAATGCATCAACAATCTTATCCAAATAAGATCCATTTCAAACATCTTCGTGGACTAGGGTTTCAATCAAAGTATTTTAATAACTATCGTTTTTTTTTTCTCTTTTCTAAAGATTTTGATTTAAAAAATCTTTAAATCTTCTAGGTTTTACTATTATTCTTATTAGTCGTTTTGTTTGTTCCCTTTATTTTTACTTAAAGCGACCTAATGGCATAAAAAAATATTCAGACATAATGAAAAGGACCCCTAATGAAATCACTTCCACAAGTTTGAAAACAATTTGGATGTTTACATTCTGTAAAAACAGTAAAAACAGGAAGAGTTCCAGAGGGGAAGGTGGCAGTTCGTGGCAATTTCTGGAACAGAAAACCAAGGTGTTCACATCCCTGACAGAATTTACAGTGTATCTAGCATGTTTTGTGACACAATTCAAAAGCATTCAGACCAGGATTCAGGCATTGTACTTTAAACTTGTAGTAAGATATTGATCTGGCAAGTGAAAGATGGATTAGCCGGGATTAGCACATATACAATAGATAGTCCCCCCTGTGAAGCTGATTACAGCATCTTTTCAAGTTTGGGTATGCTTGGCAGTAATGTCAGCTCCTTTTTCCAGAAATTTCCACTAACTGCCACCTCCCCTCGGACTTTTCCTGTTTTTACTGTTTTTACAGAATGTAAACATCCAAATTGGTTTCAACCGTGTGGAAGTGATTTCATAAAGAATATTGTTATTGCCCTTATGTCGCTTTACCGTTATTAATTTTGTTTTTTCTTTTTGGTTTTTGTATTGTTTTATTTGTTGTTATTGTTGTGTTTCTTTGTTTGCTTGCTCACTTCCGTAACAGTTTTACTCAGACTAGTGTTCCATCGAGGTCAACAATACTAATAAAATTGCAGGAAGTTCACAGACCATGGAACACAGTGTGTCAACTTCAGGGCAATCATTCCATCTGCTGAGAAATGGGGAATTTCGGGGACTTTGGTTTACCATATCTGTTCCGTAACCAAAATGTTACACCTTTAACTGGGATGATATGTAGATGTACAAATGAAGCTCGTTTAATCTCTTAACTGTAAAATGTTGAATATTTACCCAACAAAAATCATGTGATGTAAAATGGGTAAAGAACAATCAAATCTGTGATATGTGTAACATGATAACTACATAGAACACTTTTTCTTCTCCTATAAATGTCACTAAAACAATGCTAAATATGTTAACCATGTGATAGCAATTGTCAAACTATGTATTAGCAAATTTAGATATGGTAGCCACCCTATTAATTACTCTCTCTCTCTCTTCCAAATAGAACCCGGTCCGTCACTTGAACTAAAGTTGTATGTCATATTACTGCAAGTCGCATAATATATCAAAATATCACATGCTTTTGTCATTTTTAATGCTTGATGTGCAATATCCCAGCTGGGTTGGTTTTATTTAAGTCAATTTTTGTATTAGTATTATTTAATATGATATTGTTTTTACTTATGTATGTTATATTTTGTATTGTATGACTTTTGATGTATTATGTTTGACCCCTGGGCACCCTGAAAAACAGTGATTGCACTGATGGGGTTTCCCCAGGCAACTTGAGAAGAACTAATAAATAAATAAATAAATATGTATGTTAAAATCATAATTTTGTTTTAAAACGCGGTCAATTTGTTTGTACTGTATTCTGTATACTTGTAATTAAAGGTGCATTTCGTGTTTCCAGCACCTTCTGTTTTATTCACTGTTCACTAGATATCCTTGAGAAAAGCTTATTCACAAAGTTTGAGTTGATCCCGATCTTGCGGTTTTGTATTATGAGCAGTTGCTTGTTTCCCGCGGTCCCATAGGCCACTGTGCTGTAATTTCTGTCCGTTTATGGACAGAAAATACAAAGTTGCGAATTTCTTACAGATACGATCGAATTTGCACGTAAGATTAGGTACATGTGAATTACTATGGCTAACGGCTCCGATGATATAAAAATCTCAACTTTTTGAGGCAAGTCGGGGGGACGAGTTTGTGGATCACGAAATGCCCCTTTAAGATATTTACTTGGCGGGTGCATTTTGTGGGTTTGAATATATCTAATTTGTCAATACCCGATATGCAAGCTCATATTCTTGCAGTATATAACGTAATTTATGCATTCTCTATATTGTGATGGGCATGATTTGACCCCAGTGGATGGAACTTAGACTCAGTTAGAGTTTGGAAGTGGAACTTGCCTATACTTAAAACTATACAGGGGACTATACTTCGTCAGATCGAAACTAAAGGAGTGAGGTCTAGCTTCGCGCAGGGCTCTGCGACTGGTATCGCTGCGCGCCCGACTTTGTCCGCTCGCGATTACAGCTGAGGTTTACTGCGATTTGCACGTTAAGCCTGCGTGCGAGCTTATGGACGTCACTCTAGTCAGGCCGGACCGGAATGAGTAGAGACTACTGCAGCATCCACCAAGAAAGTTAGCATGAAAAGAATGCTTGAAATATGGCAAAATGAATATTCTTGCAGGGGACTCCCGAACCTAGGAAGGAGAAGCACCACGGCGAGCATTATTTCAATACTTATCATTCACACATTAAAGGTGCAACGAGAGATTTTGAGGCATCCATGTAAGATATCATATGTAGTGATTTCATATAGATTAGCCACTCAAAAGATTTCTAACCTTGTATTTTGGTACGGAAATGTCTTTAAAAAGTGAGAACAAAGGTTATGTTACATGCTTATATTTCAATATAAAACATAGGCCGAATTTCTTATTTACTCCTATAGGAAATTAGAAATTGCACAATTTTTGTACCAGAGAAATATTCTAAGCTTAATCCTTTCAGATAGAGACATTTTTGATAAAAAGCTATACACCAGTGTAAATATCAGAATTTTCATATTTTTAGGGACACCTGTTATGTGAAATCTCTTGTTTCACCGTTAAGTAAAAATTTAAAAAGATCTATCCTTGGCAAGGGTTTCTATTTACAACAAAGCAATGCAGTGAGTTTGTACAGTGGTGTACTCGAGGAGGCTTATTCATCTTATTAACTACCATGCGATTTGAGAACGGGTATTGAAAAAGGGTATAGTGAAAACTTTTCACTTCATTTGGCACCTCTAAAAGGTGGAATATTTTTACACGTGCGTCATAGGGTATGACGTCAACCATCTATT
>JAMKCH010010550.1:0-138714 GCA_023653785.1 Ophioderma brevispina
TTGGGACTTTTTCAACTTTGTGATCACTACACTCAACTCAAGATACATTGGGGTAGTAATCAGTGTCAGACTTTATGCCTTTATCTAGGGATCACCTATCTCCATGATTGATATATAATTGATAAATTTGTGTAAGTCGTATTTGAACTAGCAGGGTCAACGAGATCACGTATCATGATGTAACTGCTATGTAGTCCTCTGCACTGCATTTTATTAAAATGAGCCAAAGAGTCATTTTAATCATGCTCCAATTGCGATTTGGCTTTCGTCCCCCTCAGGCGCCAATCCCACCGAGATGTTGAGTGCAAATCATGAGTTTGCACTCCATACCTTACCTTTTAGTCAGGTTGATGACGCCTGACGCGATTGTATGCTCATCCAGGGTGTTGTTCTGTTTTTGTGTGATTTTCTTGACGCACAGGCCATTGTACTCCTCTGTATATGATTTGTTAACTTGTCTTGTTATGTCAATTTCTATTGTCGTTGGATGCACCACCGGTTAGGTGGTTGCCGCTGTTTTGAAAGGTCTATAACAATAAAATTAAAATAAATAAATAAATAAATACTGTCTGCAGATTTGAGTTTATTACGCTCCTTTCTATGATTAGATAAATGAATCTCCCCTTATGCTCACACACGTCTTCAATTCATTATTTTGACGATGATACCCAAACATCCTCTTTCCCATGAAAATGCATTAGGTCTTGAATTACAATTAACTCTGTAATTATTAGGCAACCTATATGAATGGTTTAAAACTAAATAAACTCTCTTTAAGTATTAAAAAAATAATAATGATTTTCAGAAACAAATACAGTAAACAAATAGATAAATAAAATAAAAATCAAAAATGGTACTAAAGAATTAAACCTCGTCCACACTACTAAGTTTTTTAGGCATTTAATATGATGATCTTAGCTGAAAACTCCATACTTACCCATGTCTGTAAAATAATGTTTAAAGTACAATGTATCACTCGTAAAACCGCCCTTAATCCCACAAAACTCACTCCGCACCCTTTATAATACATTTGTTTTCCCTATCTAGCTATTGTGCCGTAATATGGGCAGACAAAAACAACACTCATCTAGATACGCTGTTCTTAATGCAAAAAAAAAACGCGTTATTAGAACCTTTTCCCCTGTACCAACTCCCTGTGGTTAGCTCATACCGACCCTCTATTTATTTACCCTTTGACACCTCTTAAACTCACGATATTACAAATATCCTCTTTTAATCGTGTATGTTTAAATATAGTCCGGTTGTTTACCCCAAGATGTGATGACAATTACTTCATTGGACAACGACATCCATTCATATGATACTCGACACTCTAAGAACTCTATGTAAAGCCAAAATACTCTAATTGCCAGAAAACACTTTCAATCACAAGGTGCCTTACTCTGAAAGATCCATAAACCCTCCCTAAAAATATGGCTTATATTAGTTCAAAACCGCACTGAAAGCTCATATTATAATCATTATCAGTCAAATTTCCCTTTCTACTCATTTACATCAGCAGGCTTTTTACAAATCATCAAACATTGTTTCTCAACGATTTGTTCCATTTGCTTCTTCAATATGGCATTTTGTCTTTTGTCTATCGTGTATATGGATGAGTTTAATACAGTATGTTTGTAATGTATCCTGTTGTGTGTCTTTATTTGTGTGGGGGAATGGGTGGGTTATGATAGTGATTGGTTTCAGGTAGGTTTCACGTTCGGATGGCTATGTAAATTTGTATTATGTTCTGATGTTGTTTTCTCTTGAAACCTTTTTTTTTGGTTACCACAAAAACTAATCACGCTCTGCGTTTAGTGGTTGGTATCCACATCTCATTCACATCTTAGTTGTCTTTTGTAATAGATTTTTTACCTAATTATATACATTATTTATTGATTTGGAGATGGAAATATGAAAATTGATTGATATATGAGGATACAATCACTCGAACGAATTATATTAGATCGACGTATTATATATAATCGTCGCCCCGCTCACTTACTGTCGTATTTCACATTTTTGAGGTTTTGCGAAATTCCGGGACCTACTTACTTAATTCATCGAGTTATTGCCATCCCCAAGTTTCAAAATGTGAAGATGCCTAATAAATTAGATTATAATTACAATTTTGGTATTCCTCAAAATCATATCCGCATTTCACATACTGTCGTATTTTAAACTCTCCATTCAATTACACGGTTGGATATAAGCAGCCCCATCGGATTTTGCCGATCCCAAAATTAAAAGATTTCACATTACAGACCTATTTTGACGTATTTCCAGCGTTATTTCGTAAACAAGCTTTCACATAGTGATTATTTTATCGTACATGAAGAAACAACGGTTGTAATATGGAGTCGTATTTTCAATATACATTATTGTGATTTCACATTACAGACTTATAACTTTATAGCCTAATTAAGATAAACTATAATTCAAGTATAAGTTGGATTAATGGTTTATATTGGACCTTAAAACGTTTTCTTCAAAACAAGCTAAGTGTAGACATTTCTTTATTTATGCTTCGTTTTACCGTTTAGACATGAAATGTCGCGGCATATTTTGAATTGCGATTTTCTCGGAAAACGTGGGTTGTAAAAATACGACATTATGTGATGTGGGCAACGATTATAATGTTAATATATAATATTATATATATAATATATAATATACTATATATAATATATTCCGCTAATATAGTCGTTAGGGGGAAGGTTTTTTACTATTCATAGGTTTTTAATGGCAGACCGTATGACAAAAATCTTCAAAATATACAATTCTAGTGCCTCTTATAACGGAATATATAAATCGCAACTACAAAGGAAGGCGTGGGGGGAAGGTTATATTTCCCCCTAAACGCCGTAATGAGTGAATATCAAAGCTCACTTCCCCCTAAGTCACTAGATAGCGATATATATTGATATATATATATATTATATATATATAGATATATAATATATATATAATATATATATATTAACCGGGTCATGATTTTCACTTCATTTGGATTGCATTCAGCTCTGTGCTGCACTGATGAGAAACAAAAAGATTCGACGAAACGTACTGTCTGCAGAGTGAGTATTACGCTCCTTTCATGCTGTTCCAAGTAGGTTGCAGTTTTATGTTTTAGGTTGAGCACTCTTCTGCTTTCTACAACTGTACAGGTTAGGGCCTTGATTGTTTTATCAAGACTTAATACTATTAGCATTTTGAATAGCTCCACTCATTGAGTTGAGCACTCTGGTATTAATAACCAATTTGCGGCGTGATGGGATGGATCAGTGGCTTAACGGGTCATTGATTCACTTTCATTTGTGGTGTCTGGAATGGATTGCATTTTCAGCTCTGTGCTGCACTGATGAGAACACCAAAGTTCGAAACGGTACTGTTTGCAGATTGATATTAAGCTCCTTTCATGCTGTTCGCCATGTAGGTTGCAGGAGTTTAGTTGAGCACTTCTTCTGCTTTCTACACAATAAAACTTACATGGTTTATTTAAGCCTTGATGATTTTATCAAAAGACCGTAATACTATTCGAAATTTTGATAGCTCACTCATGAGTTTGAGCATTGGTATTCATAAACAATGTGCGGCGTCCGTGATGTTGTCGTTGATGGGATGGAATCAGTGGCTTCTTAACGGGTCATTGTTTCACTTCATTTGTGGATTGAATTCAGCTCTGTGCTGCAATGATGAGAACACAAAGTTCTGATCCTCATTCTTATTATGGGGGACTTTTAATGGGAGAATGGTGATAAGATTTTTGTGGGGACCCTGTTAGAAATAGCAATGGCGAAATTCTTTTGGAATTTTGACCTGATGGACGCCGTCTAATTATAAATAAGGTACCCGCAAAATGCAAGGGTAAAATTAATGGTTAGGCATCCACATCCTCTGTATTGATTATTTCATAGTCGTCTGACCAAAACTGAAAATTGATATCAAAGAAAGGGGGATTGTCGACGAGGAGCGCAAGTTTAATATTGGTAGCATCACAATGTTCTTATTACTAGGGCGGAATTCAATTCCTGGTAATAGAAAGGAGCAAAGGTATGAAAAACCATCCTTAAGACTGGAATATTCAAAAGATCACGAATGGTCCCATGTACAAAAAAGCCCTTTCAGAGGTTTTCAAGTAATTGGAACCCGGAGTGCCTTTACTGAAGCTAATTCTCTCTGGAAAAATTGGAAAGATAACTCCTGCGGTTTGCTTCCGCTGTTCGATCAAAGAAATTCAGAATCAAATATAATTGGTGGTGCAGTTCTATTGATGAAGCAATAAAGGACAGGAAAACGGGTTTGTAGGGAAATCGTAAGTGGTCTGAAAGAAGGAGGAAGGGCTTTTCAAACACATGAGAGGGGAGAAGATATGGGCGGATATTAAAATAGGATGCATCGTGTAACGACCCTATTCAGCAAAAGATTTCTCAAATGAGGTTTGAAAGAAGTGGAAGATTGCAAATGCAGGCGGCCCCTCTTGTCGGATTTTGGAAGGAGCTTAGAGGTTCTAAAAAGACGGGATTATCCTTGCTCAATAAGCTCCTAATTCAGACAACACTGTTACTGATAGAACTAAAATGAAACAAAACAATTATGCAATATTGGCATACCACTGGGAAGATGGACATGGCATTGAATGAGAGTAATCACCTACACGTTAAAAATTCTATCGCTAAAATTAGAAGGGGGTAACCTATGTGGACTGGATTATAGGTCATCACTGGGTCGGTAACATGTTGAAATGATGTTGATATTTCGATAGATGTTGTTAAGTGCGCGATCGCTGATGCTAAAAATAATAAGTCGCCAGGACCTGAAGATTACGACGAGCTTCTCAAAAATGGTGGATTGTTGCACACTTCAATTCATAACCTTTTCAATAGGCTTCTGACTTTCGAAGAAACGCCAGCTGGTGGAACCAGGGTATCGTTATCCCGATCTATTAAAAAGGGATTAACAAAAACAGATTTAAATAATATAGGGGCATCAACGCTGACGGTCTGGGTTTCTCAAAAATTTTTAACCGTATTTATTTCAAATTGTATATCCACCTTTGTCGAGAAGGGAAAAAACCAACATCTTTCAGAAAATACCGGGATGGTTAGGAAAAGATGCACAGATGCGAGGATCATATTTCACTTTGAACAACATGCTTCCATTAGGTTAGCTGAGAAGAAAACCACGTATATGGCCTTCCTGGATTTCAGAAGGCTTTCGACACTGTTTGGAGGGAGGGTCTTTATCAGCCGCATGAATGTTGGGATTAGGCGGTAGAATTTGGAAATATTTTGAGTCTTTATAAAAAGTCCAATGTAATGTCAAAACTTGTGATATTGTACTGATTATTTTGATATCGATGTGAGGCGGTCAACAGGGTTGTGTTTGTCTCAATTTTATCGTTGTCGTTATATTAAATGAATTTTAAAGCTTGTGATCAGCATGATGTGGGTGTTCGTATTCTGGATGTTAATATTAGAGTGCCTCTTTTGGGCCGATGACGTTGTTCTTATTGCCGAAAGCGCAAATGATTTACAGCGTATGCTCGATATCGCTACAGAATTCTCG
Source organism: Ophioderma brevispina (assembly GCA_023653785.1). Classification (NCBI taxonomy): domain Eukaryota; kingdom Metazoa; phylum Echinodermata; class Ophiuroidea; order Amphilepidida; family Ophiodermatidae; genus Ophioderma; species Ophioderma brevispina. The sequence continues at coordinate 5,569 of JAMKCH010010550.1, forward strand.
CAAAAATGGAGACTAAACTTCAACCACAACACAATCTAATGTCTTATTACGGAAAAGGTGTTAATAATACTAAAAATGGGAAGCTTGTCAATAAAACACATTACTGAACGTGGACACGTATAAATATCTTGGCGTTCAGACAAACGAAATTTATCTGATCACTCCCAATTATCAGAGGTCATTAAAAAGGGCCACCGTCTGACGTGGTTACGATCAAGTCAGCTATGGAGGTCAAGATGACTTATAGAGTTCTACTACGGCGATATTTGGTGGAAATATTTGGCATCCCGTCTTCATTACGCATGCGCGGTCTCATCTACAGTGATAATGATAAGGCGACTCTTGATAAAACGTCAACTTAAAATGGCCCGAGTCATTCTAAAAGCCTCGCGCAATACGCAAGCTGCGGCATTCTGGGGGGACCTTGGGATGGATGTTGATTTGAAAAGTATGCATGACATACTAAGATATAATTATTCTTCCCGCTTACTTACCATGGACTCTGTAGATGGCCCAAGCTCTTAGTAACCGTATGTTTATGTTTTAAATACGAGTCAATTAAGCTGGAAAGTGGCTTAATCAATTTCATAAAAATTCTTACAGAAAAAGTATGGGTTACATGTTTTCGGCAGAACAACCAAACGATATGACCGATGGGTGGGTACTTTCAAACAGTTCCACAATCAAACACCGCATTAATTACTTGTTATGATGGTGCTTGAGAGAAATCCATCTCTGAGTGATTACATTTGTTTCAAGAAAATCCCCCCTTTAGAAAGATACCTCCGTTACTAGTCAGGAGAGGCTTTCCTTGGAGCAGCTTTAAAATTTAAGGCGCGCTCCAATGTACTTCCTCTTCATAGAAAATTAAGTCTGGACACATCTATCAGGTATTCCCACTTTGTAACGATGGTGTGGAGGATTGCTTCATTTAGTTTAAGTGCAAAGCCTTCGAAGGTTTGATCGGAAATTACAATCTTGGCCACTCCTTTAAGCAAAAACTGTTTCATGCCATTGGCCCTTCGGTGGGACTTTTTCAACCTTGTGATCCCTAGATCAACTCAAGATACATTGGGTAGTAACGTGTCAGACTTTATGCCCTTTATTCCTAGGGATCACCTTATCCTCCTTGATGTTATTTGTATTAAATTTGTAGTCGTATTGGGAAACGCGCATGGTCAAACTGATCCCGATCTGATGTAACTGTTATGTAGTCCTCTGCACTGCATTTTATTACATATAGCCAACGAGTCATTTTTTAACTCATGCCCAATTGCGATTTGATTTCGTCCGCTAAGGCGCCAATCCCACCAGATGTTGAGTGCAAATTATGAGTTTGCACTCCATACCTTACCTTTCTAGTCAGGTAGCTTGACGCCTGACGCGTTGGATTGCTCATCCATGGGTGTTGTGATTTGTTTTTGACGCACAGGCCATTGTACTCCTTCTGTATATATTTTTGTATAGAAATTTCTTTGGTAGCAATTTCATGTATGTTGGATGAACCCACCGGTAGGTGAGTTGGCCGCTTGTTTTGAAAGTGTTATCAATAAAATAAATAAAATAAATAAATACATCTGTCTGCAGATTGAGTATTACGCTCCTTTCATTGGCTGTTGCCATGTAGGTTGCAGTATGTTTAGTTGAGAGCACTCTTCTGCGTCTACAATGTACATGGTGTATGAAGCCTTGATGTTTTATCATAGACGTAATACTATTAGCATTTTGCATAGGTCACTGCATTGAAGTTTGAGACTCGGGTATTCATAAACAATGTGCGGGTGATGGGATGGATCGTGGCTTAACGGGTCATTGATTTCCACTTCATTGTGGATTGCATTCAGCCCTGTGCTGCACTGTGGAAACACAAAGTTCGAAACAGTACTGTCTGCAGATTGAGGATATTATAATCTATATAATCATATATATTATATTATATATATATCTATCTCATAGTAAACAGTATTATTTACGGTTGACTACTTTTGGAATTAAGAGTTGCTCAATCCCATACAGGAGAGCGTAAAATAACATTACAACGTATAGACCTCTGGAAAGGCAACGGTTACTCTGAGTTTCACGGTATATACCCTTCAACTTACGATCAACTGGGTACCGATCTCAGACGGATTCCGTCCCAGAGGTCTCTACTTTGTAAATTAATTTATATATAGACTATATACTATATATATAGATATATATTATAGATATATATAGATATATATAGATATAGTATATATATTTATATATGTAATATATATATATTCTTGTAACAGCAAATTGGACATATTCAATTGACCAGAGGATTTTGGAATATGTTGTTTTATGACACATTATGCTCATCTGGTAACAGAAAATAGTTTTTTTTTTAAATTTTCCTTTTACATTTTCTTTCGGGGTGAATGCCCGTTTTACTTTCAACATCAGCACTATGCATATTGTATCCAGGCATTAACGCATAATGTACCTGTTTTGCACGAAATTTGTCAAATCTGTTAAAAATTACAAACTGTGTTAATTATTGGGGAGCAGCATGGATTTCTTCTCGCCAACAGAAAATTCGTTTGAGTTAACTTTGTTCCCTTCGATATTCAGGATGATTTAAAACATTCAGTTGAAATTAAATACATTGTGGCTCTTTTTGTTTGAGTGAGATATTATGGAATGACGTGAACCGTCAATGGGGAAGAATCAAATTTTGATCATTTAATACACTTTGTATAATAAAAATATTATATTTAAAGGTTTTTAAATTTCAGATTAAGTGATTTAATTTGAGATTATTCATTCTAGACAGTATAAGTAACACGTATAATGTATTCTCCCCAATGATTTCAAAACGTTTTCCTCCATAATTTTTAAATGAAAACACAAATGACGACCAATGGCGATCGTATCATACTTGTAGTTCAATTCAGAGATTGTAAAGAAAGTTGCAAATTTTGTCACTTTTGGGTACCAGTGATAACTCAAACCAATTCTCGTGCAGAGATACATAGGATATGACAAGATGCTAATCAGAACCAATCAATAGGTAGGCCCCACACGTGAAAATTTGCCATTGAATAAAAATTAGTAACACGACATATATTTTAGAAATAAATTTACAGAACATCATAGGAAAACAGTATATTACAGGTGACTATCTTTTGGAATAAGAGTGCTCAATCCCATTACAGGAGAGAGAAAAATAAATTACAAAAAAAAGTATAGAACCTCTGGAAAGGACACACCGTACTATGAGTTTCACGGTATTACCCTCCGTACGATCATGGTGACCGATCTTGCCAGACGGATAAACGTCCCAGATGTCTAGACTTGTAATTTAATTTATATCTATATATATATATATATATATATAAGATAAGGGATATATATATATTGATATATATATATTATATATATATATATATATATATATATAATTATATATATATAGAACATCATAGGAAAACAGTATATTACAGGTGACTATCTTTTGGAATAAGAGTGCTCAATCCCATTACAGGAGAGAGAAAAATAAATTACAAAAAAAAGTATAGAACCTCTGGAAAGGACACACCGTACTATGAGTTTCACGGTATTACCCTCCGTACGATCATGGTGACCGATCTTGCCAGACGGATAAACGTCCCAGATGTCTAGACTTGTAATTTAATTTATATCTATATATATATATATATATATATAAGATAAGGGATATATATATATTGATATATATATATTATATATATAGTATTTATTATGTAATTATATATTATATGCTTTTAACACAATTTGGGGACAGATTCCAATTACAGTGAGGATTTGGAAATATGAGGTGTTAGTGACAACATTCTGCTCATCTGTTACAGACTAAGTTTTTTTTTTAAATTTTCTTTTACTTTTCTTTCTGGGTAGAACGCCCGTATTACTTTCAACAATCAGCAACTATTCATATTGTATCCAGCATTACGAATTACCTGTTTTGCACGAAAATTTGTCCAAATCTGTTAAAATTAACAACTTGTTAAATTATTGGAGCATGTCATGGATTTCTTCTCAGCAACAGAAAATCGTTTTGAGTTAACTTTTTCCTTCGATATTCAGGATGATTAAACATTCAGTTGAATTAATCATTGTTTGCCTCTTTTTGTTTGAGTGAGATATTATGGAATGACGTGATCCGTTAATGGGGAAGAATCAATTTATTTTGGGCTTATGCAAAATGTATAGTTGTATTTAAAGTTTTAAATTTCAATTAAGGTGATAATTTGAGATTATTTAATCTAGCAGTATACGTAACACGTAATCGTATCTCCCATGATTTCAAAAACGTTTCCTCCCTATTTTTAAATGGAACACAAACCTGGACGACAATGGCGATCATACTTGTAGTTCATTCAGAGATTGTCAAGGAAAGTTTCAAATTTTGTCACTTTGGGTACAATGTGATAACTCAACCCAATTCTCGTGCAGATACATAAGGATATTGGGACAAGAGCTAATCAGAACAATCAATCGTAGGCCACACGTGAAAATGCCCAATTGAAATAAAAAATTAGTAACACGACATATATTTTACAGAAATAATTACAGAACAAGTGCTTGAATCGTGTCACTGAACAATATTAACTCATTAAGTGATTTGGAGCACTACTGTCAGGATTCTGTTCCACTAAATGATATTGCGTAATCGAATGAGAACACCACGGGGGGCGAGGTAGAAAAGAAGGCATTGGTAAACGAATGAAACTTGATTCCAGAGTCATTTAAAGCAAGTTGATCCGCCTTCCGTCAGATTTTTCTTTGCTTAGTATTTTGTATGGTTATCTTGTCATTTTAAAATCAATACAAGACGATATTGTTAATTTGGCATTCAAATAACGATGTGGATCTTGTGCAGGCTAGTAATGTTTGGGCTGTCAAATAAAGTTTATCTCAATTTATCGCCTAAGGTACTAGTAGGTATTGATTTGATACTTACAAGTTTCTTCGTCCAAGGCAATGAATTTTGAAATAGCCACCTTTTGTGTTGCAAGACCTATTTTATACTAGCGGTTGCGTATGTTAGGCTGTTAATACCCAATCATTGTCACTCAATGTATTTTTGAAACCATCGCCATCCAAAGACTCCCATATTTCGACAATTGTGAAATCTTTCACCCAAAGACCTACTTTAGAAAATGTCCCCAGCAAAAATCAACCTTATTTATGGGCATTTTGGCTGTCTATCACCTAATAATTGTTAATTGTACATTATGAAAATATTTTTAGCTTTATTTTTTAATGATCAAAAAATTCAATGCATGACAAATTTTTAATTTGTCAAATAAGACCCTTTTCGTGACAAATTAATGTTTTCAGTGCATGGATAAAGATGAAAATATAACGCACGATGGTTGAAACACCTTTTGAACGGGCTTTTGAATGACCCATAAAAGTATGTTATGTCTATGATGAACCTAGTTTTAAATTGCCGCGTTTTAACAACTTCACTTGTATAAAAGTCATTACGTAGCGATTGTATTTTTCTATTTAATGCGACCAATAATAATTTCACTTTTTACCCAATTTGCCCTTCGTGAGCCGGTTTGGTGGGGGAGGAGAATAGTCCTCGGGATCACAGTCGGAAAAGGGTGAACAATAGGCAATCGATTCAGGTGAATCTTCACGCAACATTATAGTTTCAACGATTTTTCAGTGTCTATGGAGCCGGACATGGTACCTGCCGGACCGGACTATGATTACTTCTACACGCGTGTGAAAGCAGATTAGAATTTAGTCCGACGGGGAGCCACAGTCCGGGGATCCATAGACGACCGATAACGGAATAAAGCTGTGAAACTAATGTACGTGAAGAGTCAACTGAAGCGGTGCCATGTTGTTCACCATTGTTCCCGGCTATGAGTACGCCGGACAATAATTACTTCTACCCGGCACTATTGGTATGTACGTGTCTTGAAATGCTTTTCTCCACAACGGAAATATCTAGACAAAATATATATTTGTAGTGGTGTTTACGAAAACGACCATTTGGTATACCAGAAGGTTGAAAATGGGACCGGTCTGCACATCCCGTATGTTCATTTGTGTTGAGACCCCCCCCCCGGGTAATTCTATCAAATTAAAATCTTATATACTTAAAATCGGCCATCCCTTTGAAATCCATGCACTGCACCAGACCTGCTTTCTTAGAGCTATAGTATAGCTAAGTATATTTACTTTAGGCCTAAATTGTTTATAAATGTTATTGCCATTCGACCTCCACGGCCTTTCTTGTGCATGCAGTTACAAACATTACTACACAGACCGCGAGTGTCGTCAGTTCCTGTATATTTAGAAATAGTCAGGCGGAAGGTCACCAATTATTTATTCCGAAAATACGTTAATGTTCATGGTGCTAATTAATGAATACAAAAAAATAGTTTAAACCGCATTGTTCAACTGATATCTTTATCCTCTTATTGTGTGTTGGTTCCAAAAAATAAATAATTTAGAAATAAATATCAAAGATATCAAACGCGCACCACGCGATCACGATTTAACGCGAGACCAAAAAGGTCCACGTTTTTGCAACAAAAACGTGTGGTGATCATTAGAAAGTCTTTCAATGATTTAAAATTACGTAGTATAATCAATCTGAATGTTTTTAGTAGGCCTTCGGTATTGTTCTCTTTTATCACAAGAAATAAAATAGTTTTACATAGAAATTAGCACAAAGGTCAAACTCGAAGGACCATGGGTAATAAAGCCACGAACATGGATGACAACTGCGTACCTAGAAACGGTACCCTCCAATTTACGTATTTACACTTTGTCAAACCACCGGAATTCAATACGCATATACTACTGTTACAACATGTTTAGCTCTAGTTAAACAAACGTTTATTTGCAATCTCAAGAAATCTAAATCATCTGTCAGGCAGTTTTGACTACATAAACCCCGAGCAATCGAGAGTCACGATGAGAGGGGAGTACCTGAATAGGGTACACCTTCAACATGGCGACCTACTGGGTCAATATGTCAGCCTCCTATAGAAAACAACATGGCGAAGTTCGATATTATAGTAAAGTATTTAGCTCTTTCGACCTTCGACAATACAGTGCCCTCAGCGCCCTTATGGTCTAGAGCGCCCTTTATAGTTTTACCCAATAATGAGATATTCCTTTCAAGAGATTGAATGCCATCACTTCATGTTTTGATCAAATAAGGTCCAGTAAGATTTAAAATAATGCACATTATATAGCTATTGCTTTAGGTTAATACTAATAGGGTTGGAATCAATTTTTGTTGACAACAAAAATTTTAAATAATGCAAATGCAACTGCCCGGGGCAAGCCTGGGAGGCTGATTGGTTTATACAGCCCCAAAATCGACTGCCATTTTAGGCAAAACCGGTGGGGCTCGAGCTTCCCAACGCTTCCCCCATGCGAGCGCATGTACACCCCGGATTCTTAATCCACTTGGGTAAGATTTGGTTTTATATTGAAGTAATTTGAAAGAACGTAATCTTGCTAGCAACAGAGTTTTATACTTAATAAATTCATCAAATAACATTTATTATTAAATTCACACAGTATAAAAAAGTAATACTATTACATGACTATTTTTGTTTTTCACTACAAGATCAGCCATTATTCAGAGTGCCGTGTTCGTGCTTCCAAAGTGGGTAGATTTAGATATCTTTTCGTATTCTCAAACTAATACGAAAGTTTTGGCACGGGTGTGTACCAGTATTGTGGTTTGGTATTTCACATGCTGCAATGCGTCACCATTGTCAGGGGTTACTTAGTTATACTTTTTCTACAAGCTCCTCCCCTGCCACGTATGGAGTTCCAGTTCCCACCAAATCCATATGCTCCACGTGATTTGAACTCCTTTCTTCGTAAGTAGGACTCTTGATGTCCTTAAATACCATACCAATATGTACTCTGTTATACGTTAGGTAGAAATATAGGACACACTCAGTCTGAAATGTCGATAATTTTTAAGTTTCCTAAACATGAAACTTCTTTCTCAACAAGTGAAGCAAGAATAACAAAACCACTCTGGTTTTCTCAGGAAATAATTTCATTGTTTATATTTATTCCAATTCAAGCACGACAATGTGAGGGTAACAAATGTGAACGTATACTCACTGAACACATTGTTATAAGGCAATCGCCCTTAAATTTCACAGAGTTGTTTCACTAATCCAAGTCATTGAGGGGTAACATAAGTATGTACATTGTGACTGTCTTGCGCTTACAGCACATATGGCACGATAACACACATCGAAATTTGACACAACACCGCGTCGATTTGACCAACCGCGTCGAGTTTCACACACCGCGTCGAGTTGTAACAACCTCGTCAGTTTTGCACACACAAACCGCCGTCGAGTTGTAAAACGAACACGAAGCCGAGTTTTATTTTTATTTTTTTAAATAGTCCCACGCACTCATGATCAATAGTAACCAAACAATAGAGGAACTTATAGAATTTCTTTGTGATTAATTGTTTGGCTGACCGCGCTGATTTACGCAGAACGTTCCTAAACCTGCTAAAGACGTTTAAAGTGACTCAAGATGAGTAAGATTTCTAGCCAAACGGGAAGGGGGGGGGGTTACTCAACCCAAAAATTGGGTACGGGTGTGCGTCCAACCGGGTAAAAAAATCGACCCATGTTATAGTGACCAAATTATACAAAAATAGGACCCTTTATATAGTTGGTTCCGAAATTTCGACCCATTACTATAGTTGGCGTTGAAATTTCGCACCATTTTTATCAGTAATCTTGCAAAATCGGCCCCTTTTCATAGTAACTTTTTCCAAAAAAACAGAACATCAACCATTTTCATTGGATTTTTAAGCGAACATCGGAAAAATCGACCCAACCATTTTGGCGACCCAAATTAAAAAATGGACCCATTTATATAGTACAATTAACCTCAAAAGTGACCCATCTTATAGTAGCCTGGTGGAAAAACGGACCTATTGTTATAGTAAGGCGTGAAAATGTGACCCATATCGGGCGGCCCTATGTACCTACCCTTTTCCACTGAGTACCCAACCCCCCCGGGATTTCTAGACTTTCGTGGAATCTAAAAATGACTTCAAACATTTCCCACTTTAAGATTTTTTTAAAAAACGTTTTGCAAATAGCATTTGTTGCAAAATCTTGGCTTCCTGTGCAATGGCTTTATTGTCGATAAACATCATCATGCACCAACCGTGAATAAGGCGTAGAAAGTCGTGTTGGTTTCCCGTAACCCGCCCCGTTATGATTTTCTGCCCGCATTAGAGAGGCGAATCCCTAAAAAGTTAATTTATTTTGTATTTTAAAGAAAATATAAGGTTCTCGGTTTCTTCTGTGATCACAATCTTGGAATGGATTTTAGTAGATTTTAAACCAAAGAACAGTTGCAAAATCAAGTTCTAATGTAGGGTGGTGGTTTTACGCAATATTGTAGCTATTAGAGCAAATGTCGAAGGTTTGTAAATGGCCTGTTCTTCAAATTACAAATAATGAAAATGAAATGTTGCCTCATTATGATTTGCAAAAAAAAACCGGGAAACATAACATTGACTTTCCATTGGTAATTAAAGAACCAACAGAGAGGACCTGCAGACTGGGTGGGCTCATATTACTTAGTATATTAAGAGCTTTCTTTTATTTCTACTTTTTTTTTGTGGGGCGCCAGCATAGCTGACAAGCACCACTGAGCAATGTTGGCGTGTGATTGTGGTGTGTGTATGTATGTGTCACTAAAATGTTAATTTTTTTATGGATTATAGCTTTGAATAGCGACACGCGCACGAAAGCCGAGATCACGAATTCTAGTTATTGTGTAAAAATGAATAAAACAGTACTGAAGGTAACAGTTAACCAACAGCAGGGTAACCGTTCTCATAATATGTGTTGAAATGTGACGAAAATGGTATTTTGCAAAACAAGTTATATTATATTTGTTTAGAGTAGCAACATCTTTTAGACCGCCACCTGGTTAATGTTTTATTTTTCCTTTGAACGTGAAATAAGCCGGAAAGTTCTTAATAGAACCTTTGAAAGTTGTTAGAGCTGATCATGTACATGTAGTTTTTATAAACCAAAGTTTGACCCACTTCCAGAGATTCGATTAGCTTTATTTCAGGATGTTGAAGAATAGTTTGCTGTATAGTGCTGTTCATTTTGGGTTATAGTTGCTATTTGATCAATTGCAAACTTGCCTCTTTTTTTTTTATGAGTTTTCAAGTGTGTGAGTACGCGCTGCAGCTGGTAATTGTGTCATCATACTGGTACCATAAATCCCGGTTGGGCACTCACTAGGAAATGGATATGGGTGTAAGGCCTCGCGTACCCAAACCCAGGGCATTCGATGTACAGAAGACTGAAAAATAGGGGTCTTTGGGTGAGAGACAGCCAATTGCCCCAAAATAGGGGCTTTCTGAGTGAAAAATTTGCAAAATTTTTTCGAAAAAAAAATGTGGGAGATGCATGGGGTGTGGATTTTTTCAAAATGTTCTAAAAAAAAAGATGTCTTTTGTTGAAAATTTTCATTTTCCGCCCCCAAAATAGGGGTCCTTTGGGTGACAGTGGTAAAATTTTCCAAAATACATTGGGTCTTTTGGATGAAATTTAAAACCACTAGGGGGTCTTTTGGTTCTCTACAAATGCTGAAAAAGGGGGTCTCAACAACAGCCTACATACGTGGTGGCTTCCAAGATGAGTGCCCCCGGGCATAAAATAACCGTGTCTCTGTGAGCTCCTGTGACTGAGCACCCCTGCTAGGGTTTTAACAGCACCATATCATTAGTTTCTGATGTCCATCTGCAAGGTCAAAGCCTTTATTGCGCTTTATTACTTCTTCGAATCTTCTGTCTTCCACGTGATGACACTGGTTGTTTTCATCTACCACCATTGGGACTTTTTACCATGATATGGCATGTCCTGAACATGTTGCTTCACTTTTGTAGGTCCATAATTGGCAAATCCGATAAACCTCTCTCGTCTTTCGCCGTTTCATCATAGACTTTGACATTTGCCATCATAAATCCGGGCCCCGAGAGCCCAAGGTGTTATCTAAACTGATTATTCCAATGTACTTTTTGAATGGACCGTGCTAAAAGATCTAAAGCACTTCAAAGGCTCCAGAAATAAGTGCGCTCGTCCTCGTTCCTGCTACCAACCTAAATGTGCTAATGCCACGAACTCTTGGATCAGCTATATTGGCTTCCCATAGATGAAGCATCATTTTTAAACGTTTTCTATGTTTTTAAATATCTTAAGCTCTCTTCTCTCTGCACCATTGACTCTTGTCTCAATCTTAATCCAGGCCGACTGTACTGTCTACACTCTACACGCTTCACTAAACACCACCAACTTTGAAGTACCAATTGCTAAGAAGCGCGCTGGGGTGGGGGGGGGGAGAGCTTTCTCCATTGCTGCACAACTGTTTCCATGCTCTTCCAAATCTAGTATTACCCCTTTCAAATCCAAGACTAAAACACATTTATATCCCCATTGATGACTCTCAGGCTGTTTTTATCTTGCAGATTTACTCATTTTACTTTTTTCTGTTGCTATTCGTTACTTTCACATTGCCGGTTTTTATGCAGTGTCAAAGGCAGCTTATAAATGATCATGAATTATTTTGTATGTTATGTTATGTTTGTATTGCATGAACAAGTCTATGTCAACTAGGACACATGTTATGGGGACATCTCATATCTCTATACTGTTTGTCTGAAAATTATACAAACTACCAAACTACTTTTGTTAAAGACTCTATGATTCAACCAAAAGATTTAAATGACTGCAGAAATACTATTGACGGACAATCTGTGGAATTCCCATATACGTTCTATTTTTTTGCAACTGAAAACTTAACAGAAAAGGAGAACACAGCAGTGCTCAAATATATGAATCTCCCTTCAATTACGTGTTTTAACCATGTATTAAGTGTCCGTAAGGACATGACAAAATTTTGGTCCTTATTAGGTTGCTTCCGTCTTAGGTACTTGCAGGCTATGCTATATCTACCTATACTTGGCCTGGTTACAAAAATGAAACGAATATGCTATTTGAAATTGTTTTTTTTCTATATTCTGATTTAGCAAATCACTGACAGTGCCTTTAATAAAATGTCAAAAAAGCTTTACAGATTACCATGACAGATTAAGAGTAATGAATATTATTATTTTTCACTCATGAGCCCATAGACTAAACGCTTTCAGAGACTCATTAGCTAAAGCGTTGTGCTATGTTTGGTAGGTTGGCTTGTCTGTGCATTGAGCATCCATAAATTGTATAACGCGCCTACGCGACGTCGTATAGCTCGTTGTGATTTTGATTACAGAACATTCATTAAAATTATAATGCTGTTTTTTTTTAACATTTTTTAAATATTGTTCTGAGAAAATGTTCTGAGAAATCTACCAGGAACAACAATCAATGGGAATTGTTGTGGCTGTCTGCCGAGTCCCGTAATCAGATTTTCACGTTCATCACACTCCGTTGGGAGCTTCCGCGGAAATTTGGGGAAAATATTACCAAAGCTGCGACAGCTAAGGACATACAACGCCCCATAATGCATTGGGCACACAGCAACCAGGTATGCCATTCCGATCACGTGGCAAGATGGCATACCAGATAGCATATCAAATAAGTTTGCCGCTACCGTCCAATGGCAGCGCTCTGTTGCTGTCACCAAAATGCTGATCCACTGTCAGTGCCTGATCTAACTTTTCCACAAATTTATCTCTATGGGACAATTTGACCTAAAAACTTTAAGTGCGCCACGAGGGCGTCTTGTCCCCGCCATATTTAATAAGTTAGATTACTCTTGAGATGAGGAGTTGGGTACACTTTTGAATTTACTTTCAAAGTTGGTGATTACTTGTTACCGAATGCGACGTCAAAATTTAGGATTCTTGGCGCCACCGCCTGTTTTTAAATTTTTTCGTTTTTTGGTCCGATTTCTTTTCAATAAAATTGCAAACAAGAGATTTCACAAAAAGGTGTCTCTAAAAATTTTGCACTAAAGTGTACGCTTCTATTGAATACCCCCTGTGAAGGATTAAATTGATAGGAGCAATACTAAATTCATCCTATGTTTATATTGAATTAAAGCAAAGCACTTTAAGGCATTTCTTAGCCAAATAGAGTGCAAGGCAAGAAATATATTGGGCTTTTATTTATAAAGGGTGAGTCAAAAGGATTTACACTCGATTTCAGAAAAATATTAAAAATATTTAACAAGTTCAGAAATTGGTTTTTATACACGAAAACAATAGCTCATTATATCTACTATCATTGGTGAAAAAATCGAAAGTTTAACTTTTCGCATATTGCAGATATGGTAAATTGTCGGAAAGCCGCCAAAAACCATATTGACCACGGTTGTACAATTCTTCACGTCCACAGCAGCAAAAGCCATTGAGTTACTGTCATCTAAATGCTTAATAACTTTTGTATTTTGTTCCAAAGTAACCATTTCATAATCCGTAACAACTGTTTTTGATAATATTTCTTAACAATAGTTAATGACAGTAGCGTAACAGGGGCAGGAGGGGGAAGGGGACGCATTGTCTCCTCCATGGGCCTGATCAGGAAAAAAGCTTAAAGCAGGAAAGTGGAAAAAGGACAAGCAAAAAGGGAGTAGAGAAAAGAGAGGGAAGGGAGAGGAAAAGATTGAGATGCAAAGGGAAAGGCAGATGGACGTTGAATGTCTATAATGTTCAAATATTGATTCCCCAAAGTAACCCGCCCCCATCAGGTTATGAAGCAGTCAGCAGAAAATGTGTGTCAACCGGCTGTATTGCACAGGATTGCCTACATATTTGCATTCAGTTTCCGCGAAAAGATATGTGAACAATTTCGAACATTTATTGAAGTAATGCTTCAAAATTTGGGTGTAAGATTCAATGATTTTTTATTGATTTCAGAATAATGAAATAGTTTGACATATTCTTGATGAAGGTTTACACAAAGGTATCAAAGCAAGCAAAGAATGTCATTATGTACTTGTGTAGACTCATCCAAAGCCCCTTTGGCCAAATTCCACAACAGTGATTCCGTGGACAGAGTGAAAAATGGGTACCTATCTTTACGTTAGCATAACTTCGCAATGCAAAGTTCAAAAATCAAAATTCAAAATTTCTCTAGTAGGTGAAATAATATAGTTTTTTATGTGATAGTCGTTATCTTTGGGAGTTTTTGCATTGCTGTAGAAAAATTCAAACAATGCGAGTGTAAATCTTTTTGACTCACCCTGTTTGAAATTACTACATATGACACAATGTATCAATGCCCCCAAATCTCTTGTTGCACCTTTGACCCTTGTCTAACATCTGATTCCTATAAATTATGTACCGCGTGATGGCTTAGAGTTCTTCTTTCTATTGGTATTAAAATAAGCACCAACATTCCTATTATGACGTCACTATGATATCATAAGTTGAAGAAAGTATGGAAATACTGTATATAGGGTGGAAATTGATATTTTGCGATTTTACTGCCTCAAAAACATTATCATAGCACTAAAACGCTCTGAGTATATAAACTAGTCATTTTCTATAAAGTAGAACCAACATTCTGTAAGTAGAGCCAAATTCCTAACATTTTGGAGAAAGAAACGAATTTTTCCCTATTCTACACTGTGTACTATGGAAATTGACAGTTTTGCTGACATGCGAACTTTATGACAGCAAAACTGATACTCATTTTGGTATCAATGGAAAGTGGAGGATCATAGCTATCCAATGGTACCAAATCAAGTGTCTGTGATATTCCCGTGTCGTACTAGGCATGTTGGTACTTCTCTCCCGCTGGAGGGGGTAGTTGCCAAAGAAAGGTAGAAAGTGAGCTTGCCATCATCATTTATTTATGATTTGTGTTCACGTCATATTTGATGAAGCTAAGCTGTCATAAAATGTCGCGTTACAGGCTTCACAATGTTCTGTCAATCATAGGCAATGGTGATACAAGGTAAACCATATCAATACATCCCGGCAATGTCAACCGATGGTACCGGTGTAGAAGTTTTTATATTCCACCGGACTCATAGTTCACCTACAACGATAAAGAATAGGGCATTCGATTCAGTTGAATCTTCACGCAACATTAGTTTCACGTTTTATGCCGTTGTCATCTATGGACCCGGACTATGGCTCCCTGCGGACTATATCTACTTTCACACCGGTATAGTTCACATAGTCTGATTTAAAGGAACATGATGACATTTTACCTACATTTGCATTTGATTGATTGTACAACACTCAGTGAGATTTTCAAAATATAATAGAAATATAAAAGAAAACCCCAAACTTAGTTTTGAACTTACCTACTGTCCTAATCGGCATGAGAGAAAATATTAATATTGTAGTCATTTATTTCGGCTTACTTCAGGTAAGATTTAATTAAATTGGTAAGTAATCTAGATATGCAAATATGCCAGTCCTGATATCCCTTTATGGCGGATTTCGCTATCGGCTCGACTTAATAAAATATTACGACGAGTTAATTTCTTACTTGGTAACCATGCAAATATTTTAGAAGTAACGGGATAAGAGTCTGATAGATGTAGTAAGTCAGGCGGTAGACACCTTCAAAATTGATATGGTTAACTCTAAAATACCCTCATATTGTATACTATAAAACTACAAGTCAGCATTCGAAATAACACGTAATCATTAGAGTAATTTCTACTTGAATTTCCTTGAAGGCTTAATATCGCCAATTAGGCTACCGTAAGGCTAGATAATAATTGGTGCACTACTTTCTTATATCGCTTCTGAAGAAACTGATTTAAAATGCCTGAAAATGCACTTTCAGTGGCATGTCATTTTCTCAACATTTGGACAGCAAATTTGAGATAATTTCCTCCGTGCTCTTCAATTTCACCTCGATTTTCCCAAGGGCAATTAATTACTTTGCTTTTATTCAGATATTCCTAGTGTACTGTGCAAAGAATCACAATCGGTACAGGGCTTAAATGGTACAAAACTAACCTTTAACTTTGTATTTAAAGATTGCTAAGGAAGCGAAATGGTAAATAATTATGTTCTTTGGGCGATTAGTTTTCAGTGTCCTAGTTTAGTCGAATGTTGTATTTAGGCTGGGATGTGTACATGGGCCATTCTCCGATAAAGTGTTCAAAAAAGCGATTTTCGTGTGGCTCATAGTCATGCACAGTTTGAAGCTTGTTTTTGCCCGTTAAGAATGAATGTTTATTAATATAGATTATACTTTGGAGTTATGTTTTCAAATGATCCAGACTAGAAGTTGTAACCGGGTGAGAAAGTATCAAGCAATAAGGCTGATGATGCAGAATTCTTGCTTATCGCCATGTCGCCAGCGCCCAAATCTGTTCTTTAAAATGTGTCCCTGCTTGTTTCACAAGAGCGCATATCACAGATTACATAACATTTTTTATCAGCATCTATTATACCCTAATTGTAAAGTTCAAAACATGATGATATTTGATTATTAAAGTTTCACAAGAGCTCTCTGAGAGCATGTCGCCAATATTGCAGCCAGATACGTTACCATAATTCGAATGGATATGAATTTGGCGGCCCACATAACGGAAGAATGTTCCAATAAGTGATAAATCGAGCAGATGTCAATATTGTATTATATTATACAAGTTTTGCATAGAAAACTGGTTAAAAGTGAGAAATTGACGTCTTAATTAGGACGTACATTTTGTACAACGAAACAGAAGAAAAAGCAGGGTAAAATTAAATAAGCCCCCTCCTTCTCACATTTTAGAATTGGTCCATGGCACACGAATGAGTCAATTTCAAGAGGTTTTGGTGGTACTTCTTGATCTCGTAAAAATACAACTTTAGTTTTTACTTGAGGTTCGCATCTCATTCCATTGCCGAGATGTAAAAAATTTATTTTTTTGGAGATTTTCGGTAATTTCCGGAAATTATGAACGCAAATGGCCCAAAATGGGAGAATAGGATTTGATTTTTTTAATTTAATCAGGCTCAGTACACAGAGAAAACGTTGTTTAAAAGTTTAAACAGTTGTTTAAAAGTTTAAACAGTTGTTTAAAAGTTTAAACAGTTGTTTAAAAGTTTAAACAGTTGTTTAAAAGTTTAAACAAGTTGTTTAAAAATTTATACAAGTTGTTTTTAAAAGGCTTACTGTATTTTGCGAAACGAAACGAAACAGAACTCCCATTGGATTACACGCTTTATTCCGTCATGCATGCATAATTTGCATAACGGAATAAAGCGTGTAATCCAATGGGAGTTCTATTTCGTTTCGGTTCGTTTCGAAAATACAGTAAGCCGTTTAAAAAATGTAAACAAGTTGTTTAAAAGTTTAAACAGTTGTTTAAAAGTTTAAACAGTTGTTTAAAAGTTTAAACAGTTGTTTAAAAGTTTAAACAGTTGTTTAAAAATTTATACAAGTTGTTTTTAAAAGGCTTACTGTATTTTGCGAAACGAAACGAAACAGAACCCCCATTGGATTACACGCTTTATTCCGTCATGCATGAATAATTAGGCGTCACGGAATATAAAGCGTGTAATCCAATTGGTGCATTGAGCCTGTTTCGTGTCGTTTCGCAAAAATACAGTAAGCCGTTTAAAAAATGTAAACAAGTTGTTTAAAAGTTTAAACAGTTGTTTAACGGGTGTGAATACAGAGAAAACGTTGGTTAACAATTTAAACAAGTTGTTTAACGCGTTTTCATTTTTCCCCGTTAAACAAATTGTTTAAACATTTAAACAACTGTTAAGTTGACAACATTTAAACGTTCGCTTTTTTGCAGTGTATACTTTTTCTTACATGCAAAATAAAGCATGACGGTGACCATTGTGAATTCAGTGAAATATAAGCAGAGATTGGAAGAATGGTCAATCTTCGGTAAATCCCAAAATTTGAGGAAAATGACGATTTTATTCAAAAAAAAAAAGTAAAAACGTTAAGTAGAAAGGTTGCCAACATCGTTATTAATGATGAGTCAATTTCAAGAGGTTTGTTGAACTTCAAGCAGTAACTCCTACTTTTAACATGCATACTTAAAAATACACCATGACTGAAAGTAATGTTAACTCTATGCGACCTAAATGAAACCTCGAAATGAAGAGCTTATTTCCAAACCGTGTTAAGTCCATCGGATATCAAAATTGAGATTTTTTACTTATAAACTTCGGAACTATAAAAATACAATTTTCTCTTTTGTGCCAAAATATGTTAAGTTCATTTAATTTTGAAAACAAAAGAGGCAATAAAGAATAACGAGGTTCAGAATTCCAACACCACTTTTGTTCCACATTGCCATAACTTAAACTACATGTATATGCAATATCAACCATATTAACCAAGTCAAAATGCCCCTATCCAAAAAATCGTGTTTCTCAATAGTGAAATAGGTCAAAATACAAATATTCGACAATTTTTTATTTGGCTGTTGTCATCTGCACTGCTTTTTTTCTAGACCCATTAAATTTAATTCGTCTTCTATGAGGCTACATGCATCGCACAATATTGATGTGCTTCTATGGAAGTAATCGAGGCACGCTCGCATATGCCTTAAAAAATCGAACACTCTGGTCACAAACACTAATTTACCCAGATTTTTCTGTTTTAATTCTATTATTGTGATGATTATGCACTCTGAAAATAGATATAGGGTGTCTCCCAAAAGGCAACGAAGAAATGATAATAATGCTGTATCTAAGACATTAAAAAATAGAGCATTTTTAAAACGGATTATACACCAATACTATTTCTTGTTCGGATTCTGCCATTTGTTTTGGTTACAAAGAAAACAGTAATTTAGTGATATAACATCGATGTTAGCCTTTTTTTAGAATGAGGGAATCCTAATCTTTTCTTTATATGGAAATCCATGATCACCAACGTCGATCTAGGACACGGTACTCAGAGAATCTTTTCTTTATGTGCAGGTTGTAAACAATATGGAAATTTTCTCAAACATAAACAAACAGCTATGGTTTCTCCAAACTTACGTAAATAAATAACCTTATATTATCTTTATAAACTTATAAACTTCAAAGTTAAACTAAGTATTATAACAACTCAAAGATCTAAGTATTGTTTATTCACAATGAGATTAGTGAAAATACAAGCAGGTCTTATTTTCCGTTCTTAATAGGTACCCAACATAGCGTAACTATATACTAGATTCCACTGATGTCTGGACTAGTTCTCATTTATGTGAAGGTATTGAAAGAGCGACAGAGGGGCTACACAAAGGCCCAAGACCTGATAGGTTGGGTATAAAGTGCAAAAATTTGTTACCTAATTAAAGTTAACGATAGAGGTTCAATGACCTCTTGCACTTCCACCTTAGCACTTGCCCAGACCATTATTGTCGAGAAGATTGACAGGAATGATGTCTAAGCGCTAAGCATCACTCTCTGACTTGATGCATGCTTTTGGTATGCGGTGAGTTTGTAATGATTTCCCCCCATATATTAATGTTAAAATGACACGTGAGATATTCAATCCGTTACGTAGGATGCCTAATATGGATTTCGGGACAGGAATTTTGAACACTCAGCAACAGCAAGAATTGCATATTCATTTAACAATGTTTGTCACGTATACTTTCCTGACTAAGGTGCTAAAATAAATAAATAAAAAACGCACTCAAAAACAAACAAACAAACCAACAAAAACAAAAACAACCCGAAAATCTAACAAAACAAAAGCCTATGTGTAATCAATACTCTAGATTAAGCACCATTAACTAACTTACACACAGTAGTCTATGAATAAAATTGGCAACTTTGAACGAGTTTCTTCCACATCCAAAACTCTCACAGAGGAAATACAACAATATCACGTCAAAGTACAAGCTAAAATTAATTAACAAATGACCAATTTTGCGGCACATGGTGACTAGAATTGTTTTTCAGTAAACGCAAAGAACATCAAAACATCGGTACGGCTTGTTGTAGGCCAAACAAGGTGAAATTAATGACGCCTCAAATTTACTGTCCAAATGCCATTTAATTTGAGGAAAAAAACCCACGGGTTTACCAAGTCAATCAAGAAATTATAATTTCTTAATGACTAGTGCCATTTTAGATATTTAAAGCAGATTTTATACATTATATGCCATGCAATCCAAGATTTTTTTTTATCCTAACGGCATCCTAGTTAGTGGTGTATAACCTCTAGTGCCTACTGGTGTAAAAATAATACTAAATACGAACAAAGATATAACACTAACTGCGCTGTATAACCTCTAGTGCCTACTGGTGTAAAAATAATACTAAATACGAACAAAGATATAACACTAACTGCGCTGTATAACCTCTAGTGCCTACTGGTGTAAAAATAATACCAAATACAAACAAAGATACTAACTGCGCTAATTTGAATTTTTCTTAGATTCTATAACGCAAAACCATTTGATGTTAAAACACTGCTATCGATGCTCCTTAAAGGAGAACCTGTATAAAGAATAGCTTGCACAATATATGCAATAAAAACAATTATTGAACACATATGTAGTGGTTTCATGGGAAAACGGAATTATACTAACCATAAAACGAATTAAAAGCATTTTGTCTGACCATGCGCTATTTGAAATTCGCGCTACTGTATATGGGATATGTATTTGTGTTATGCGATACGGACGGCACAGTAGCGTCATAAATCTTCACACATGATGCTTTCATAATGTGTATTTTCTATGGCATGTATGACCTAAACGTGCCGGTCGTATCGCATAACACGTTATACACTAGCGCGATTTTTAAATAGCACATGGTCAGACTAGATGGATTTAATTCATTGTTAGGGTTATATAATTCCGCTATGAAACCACTCGATATGTGGTCAATAATTATTTTATAGTGTATATTGTTCAATATTATTCGTTGTACGGGTTCTCCTTTAACAATAGCAAGAAATTACACTTTACCGTTCCATTGAAAACCACCTTCCCTTGTGGAAGACAATCTCAGTCTCAATCAGGCGGGTGACACTGTGTACAAATGCCCATAGACGATTCGCAGGCATAGTAATGCAGTGAGATGAATCTTGAAAAGAAAAGCCAAAAATGTTTAATCATCGCCGGTTGAAAAATTATCTAATACCACCTTAACGGAGAGTGTAAATGCATAATGTAGGCCTATATCGTAATTTTACATAAAACGGAATAAATCCCAACCCTAAATTTTAATGGCCTTCTTTAATACATTTAGGAAAAATTAACTTTCAACATGTTAAAAATAAACTTTTTAGCTTTTCTTTTCAGGATTAATATTATTGCCATAGTAATAGCGCCACCATGTACGATAAGTAACCTGATTACTTATGCAGTATGACGTAATCGGGAATGCGTAGCGGAACAGCGCCACATACAACCGGCGATCCATAAGTAACGGATTTCATGCAGATCAGTGTGCAGTATGCATCCACTTCGTTGATCGAGTGTCCTATCCCGATTTATTTAGGATCCCTGTCTCAATTCAACTTACCTTGAATCCTAAATCAGGCTGGAAATTTTCATTACCAAACATGGCAAACAATGTAATTACAAATGACTACTAGTGAGGTTTGTTTACAATTCAAACAACCATATTTTTTTTATATCGAATTGAAAGGTTCTTTACATAGCCCAGTACTCCTTTGTACACTTTCCAGCATATATAGTCCAAGAACTTTAGGATCCGTGTAGCCAGAAGGCAGAAATAAATAAGCCATAGCTGATTTTTTTTCAGGAGAGTTTCTTATGTTATGAGGAGCAACATATCAAAAGTCCCCAAGTTTTCCCCCTTGTGCTAATTGAGATATAAGGGGGTAAGGTTTATACATGGGTAAAAAATTAAAATGACTCAATTGAGCTAAATCATTGACTATTGTATTTTTCTATATAGTCTTACTAATTAAGAAAATGTATAGTTTATCTAACCTTTGACCTTTAGGTTTAGGAATACAGGCCAAAATGATCAAGGTCATCGTGGGGTAAAATTTTCAAAACAGTCCGATTTTAATCAAACTATTTCCAAATTACTTGTACATGTTGTACGGTCATATTATAGTGAAAAACAATCAATCATTCCATCTACATCTATTTAATATTGAACTTATAGGGCAGCGGCTTGTGACCTTCCATAGACTCTGAAGTAATCTGTCTTAATGAGCCCTATAACTATGCAAAGAAATTACTTGACCTGTTTGAATATGTATTTTCAGTTTATACAAAACGAGACGAACAAATGGACACACTTTTGAAATGAATCTGACCATTCTCCCAATAATATGACCTTGAACAATTATTTCCATATAGTTCATTAACCATAAGTCGTAGATAAGGCAAACTATACTTTTTTTAATCCTTATGGCATGACACAAACGATGGTACGCATTTGAACACAAATGGAACATTTTAGGATTTGGCTCCCTGTACAAACGTTACCCCCTTATTCTTCAATTATCACAAGGGGGAAAACTTGGGGACTTTTGATATGTTGCTTCGCACAGCATTAGGGAACTATCCTGAAAAATTCAGCCATAGCTTATTTATTTCCAGGTGTTTTTCTATTTATCTTGGACACAGGTTCACTATCACTAAATTACTGTTTATTTTAACACCAAAATTAACACTGAAACATGTACTTCAGAGCAGTGCATTAGTTCAACAACCACGAATTTGCAATTTACACTGAGTACATGTGATTAATTATTTTAGTCCCTTCGCCAAAGTGAGCCTTTTCTCCTCAACTGAGTTAAAATAGCCAAAATTGATAAACAGCCTGTTGGAGATAAGAATGATAATGACAGAAACCTACAAGACCTGACTATTTTCGGAATATGGGCAGATGTGCGCGTTTTAGTAGTATCACTTTTGAGGCAAATAAATCTAAAAGGTGCCGCTCGCGGTTTAAGATGATGTTGGACTACTTCCTCCATTTAAAGCTCTCTTTTCCTGCTCTTTACAAAAAAGAAGGAATATGTTTACCCTTTCATTGTTGCTTCAGTTTTCATGTAGTTTTCACGAATGTCATTAGACTTTATAATCAACGCAATGCCCTAATTTTTGTTCTTACTAAGAAAATAAGATTAACATGTAAGTACCTCTAGTAATTTTAATGAAAATTAATCCAAATACTTGTCATGAAATTCTTCTGTCTTAAACTGTTTTCAAATCAGCATGTAACAACTAAATCAACATTAATCATTACACCCCAAAACATGCTAAATAATAAACATTATGTCCCAAAATTTTGCCAAATTCGTTAATAAACAATTCAAAGGCTGATAGGTCATTGTCACATTGACTGCATTTACTTGTACATGTATTTACTGTCCTCCCTAGTCAAAAAGCAGCACATTGTGCATTACTTATTTGGAATCTTACTTCATGTGTATAATGATAATAATAGTAGTTACTGAACAGTGGTGTGAAAGAGGATAACATGTGCTGATTTTATCAGTGAAATCACTAGGTCATTTTTAAGACTTAACAAGCTAACAACTTTATGAAATGATTGTTTAAAATCACGTCGAGAGAACACTCCATTCATAGTACAATAACGTCCACACTGAAAAGCATATTCCAAAGGTGACTAAACTTAACAATATTTTTTCCGAAATAATGCGCCATTTTAGTATTACAAGATCTAACTGATATTTTGGTCATTTTGAGATATAAGACTAAATCCAGAGGATTTTTTCTTATCGGAAGCGACAAATAATTTGAAATGTCAAAGAAAAGCATACACCATGACAAATGGCATAACATGTTAAAGCTGATAATATTGAAAAACTTACAATACCATGATCTTTGAAAATTGCAAAATCTCAGTTAGAACCTCATAATACTAAGGATCATTTGTTAATATATTCTGAAAATTTTGGGATTATATCATATTGCATTGTTTAATTTGGCTATCCAGAAAACAAGTTTGGTAAAAAAAATAAAATGTGCCGCTTTAAAGCTGACGATTGTCAATTTTTACTAACTTCACATTTGGCTACAACAATTATTATTGAAATCTGTAATGTAGCAAAATCGCAAAGTGTTTCAAAACATGCTATACGCAATAAACCCGTTACTGTGGCTTTTAGGCTACGTAACGATTTTTTATTTGAATGTGCATTCCTTGCTTCAATTATTTTGAACATTTAGGGAAGCGTACGACTCCCAAAAACGTCTTTTTACGAAGAGCCGATTCAGAGATTACACATAGAGTAGCAATGGATTCCATAATATGACATCCAGATATTGCTTCTGAGTACGAAATCTCGAAAATGGACATTATGCTTATTAGTACGGTAAATAAAACATTTAAAGGTGCAACGAGAGATTTCACATAACAGGTGTCCCTAGAAATGTGAAAATTCTGATTTTTGGACAAATGTAAGGCTTTCTATCAAAAATATCCCCATATGGAAGGATTAAGCTGAAAATAATTTCTTTGATACACAAATTGTGAAATTTCTAATTTACTATAGGAGCAAATACTCAATTCAACCTATGTTTTATATTGGAATTAAGCAAATCAAAATAGCCCTTTGTTTTCACGTCAAGCCATTTCTGAAGAAATCTATTGGGGATCTTGTCTATATGAAATCACTTTATATGACACAATATATGGATACCCCAAAATCTCCTGTTGCACCTTTAATTTACAGACCTATGGAATCATTCAGAGGGTGATTGCGCAGGAGTGTAGTTTGTTAGTGCACAAACTTGTCGGAGTCGATGATACGAAAAAACTCTTCTTTTCATTTGTTACGTATTCCAGTTTTACAGACATGTACACATTCCCAGAACAACGAGAAAGGTTGACATTGAATGACGTGTGTACGTATAGAAATATCTAGGCCTATGTTCTAATTAGAAACGGATGTGTTGAAATGATGCAAGTTTTAAAACAGATTAGAGCATGTTTTATATAATTTCCGTTTGTTTGGAATACATTTACGCATGCTTTTGGGGAAAAGCCCGGTTACTTAAAAATAGGAATTTATCGGTACTTTCAGTCATCATTTTGAAAAGAATTTATGTTGAGGTAAAACGCATTGCTTCGGGGTAGAGTTTTAATCTTTATAATAGTAAAAAGAGATGTTAGAGTAAAGAGTTATTGCCAGAATAAGCCGATACAAATATCTTACAATTATCTGGTTCAAGACTTCTGAGAATGTTAAAGTTAACATTTTTTGCATGACGCTCTTGAATGGAAAATGTCAAAGTTATGACTTTTATTAAATTACAGGCTCCTGGTGTTACATAAGGAGGTTACTCTATAATTTGGGCAAAGGTTATACAACCGGAAGCAAACGTTATTCCCAAAACGTTTACCTTGGTGTAGATTTAATGAATTGCTGTGAATTAAGTTGACCATATAAAAAGAACAATTATTGTTTTCTTAAAAATATTTTGCATTTTGGTAAGAATTAAAAAGCACTTGGAATATCAATTCTTTCACCATTCTATAGAACAGAAATACAAAATTGACGTCTTGGAGATCAATTTACACTATAGTCTGATTTTTTATTCCTGTCAGTAAATGCATATTGTCGATAGTAAGAATTTATTTGGAGGGGATGTGTTGAGATTAAAACTAAAAAGCTGTAAATGCTCAACTTAGTTCAACTGAATTGATGCTGTATCCCATTTTACATGAACGTTTTGTACCAAACATGTAAAGGCTTCATACCAGAACCAATTGAATAGATTGTCGTAATAAAGTCTGAGACACGCTATCGATTTCTTTGTTTGGGGTCCATCAAAGACCGGATAAAGTGTCATGAATATCGAGGCCGGGAGAACCTCTGAACGTTGAGGAGGATTAGGCCACGTAAATATTGTAGTTCGTTATGAGTGGCCAAAAACTCTTAGTATTTAGACAATTTATAGGACCAGATGAACAGGCATATTTCTGGAACCAGGCCAATACCATGTAAACGTTCAGATTGTCAATATTCCTAGTGATGTAAATGAACTTTGGCGCTAAATAATTATTCCATAGCATTAGTTTTTGTTATGTTGAATGCTTCAGAGTTTGTTCAAGTTTGTGTTTGGAAGTTTATTCAAGTTCATTTGCTTGCATTTTGTTTCGTGAGAAAACGGGCACTCTTTAATTATGGCCTTAAGCGGATCTGGTATCATCACATCGACTTTCTATTGTATTGATTGGGTGAAGTATACAGCCTCTCAGAACGAATGGAATCGTCGACACGCCCCAAAAACTTTTAATGAACTGAGAGGAATAAAAAATCCTATTATAAATGGAAGGAAAGTTGAAGAAGTGTATATTGTTTTTTGCATCTTAGGTAAAGGAGACGCTACCCCTCTTTTACAGCGAGTCTGTTACCTTCCCGACATTTAATAATGCCGGTACCCGTTTATACACCTGTGTAAAGAGGAGTAATTGAGGTAAAGCGCCTTACTCATGGGCGAAACACATTGGCTACAGCCAGGCTCGAACACACAACCTTTGGCGTGCGGGTCCGGCGCTTTATCCACTGGGCCACATATGCCCTACATTTGCACCATAATGAGTGCCTGGGGGAGGGAATTGACAGAGATTTCGAAATATGATTTTTATATGTATTAAAAATAGTCAACGAGAATTAAAGCTACTCATCTAATCTGTTCAATTCCAAAGTTTGAGATAAATCGTAGTTGGCGTTTTATCATAGGATATTGTGTAAAACAATTCCGGAATTATTTTATAAAGTTCATGTGATTTTCTAAATGAAGGACATCGATTTGAGTTTAGCTATTTCACACAATGATTAGTGTTTGGACAAACATTATTATACAAAATAACAACAACAACAATAACAACAACATCAACAACAGAACATATTTTTTTAGAAAATTGATGACGCCATTCTAAGAAAAGCTTCAACAAACCAATTTAAGTTGATCTCCTCTTCCGGAGATAACAAACCCGTTGACCAGAATGACCCCGCGACTAAACATACATGTTAATTTTGTATCATTGGTATTAGACCTTCATGATTCCAATGAGCAGAATAAAAGAAAATATAAAAATGGGTTAGTTGTACTCAATTCCCCTTAGAGTAGAACACAAATTTCGCAAAAAAACTATAATACCATGAATTGCACCTTTAAAGTCTAAATATTAGTAGAAAGGTATACTTTGGATTAAAATATGCGATTTCTATTTACTGACAGGAATTTTGTTTTCTTTAAGTAATTCCCGTCGACCCACATCGCTTCCTGGAATATTGCCGAAGGCATAGAAGTGGGCAAAGCCTTGGAGAGTAGCTCTGATATGCCTCGAAAACATAACATAGGCTGTAATATTTCCCCAAGCGTGAGTTTTATTTCAAAATCAAATTTTTAAATAAAATACTGTTAATTCTCGCTAGCTTTTTCATATAAATTGAATGCTATTTTTTCCGGATATTTACAAATAAATACAAATTAATAACTAATGCGGCGAGGGAAGGACTTTACTTACTTTTAATAACAAATCACATTAAAGTTCAACTAAACGTAAATCAAAACAATCCAATTAGTTATTTGAGCCGTTCTGATCCAATAGGCAATAGTGAAATTGAAACATATGGGAGAAATAATATGATAAAAACAACAAAATATGAAATATATCTTTAGAGAGGTGCACTTGAGTCTTTGGAGTGCTTCTTTGGATCGCCTCAAACTAAGAGTAGTACTGATACATTCTACATGAGGCAGGACTTCTGCTTTTAATCACATATTTTGTTGGATCCTACTGCGAAAACGTTAATTTTGAAAGCTTAACAATTTTTGGATTTAAAAAAAAATTAATCCATTTTGGGAATGAGATGGTTGACAATTTGATTCTTTCATAGGAGGCATTATAATTATTATTAACTGGTATCATTTTTGATGCAAATCAGAATAACAATTTAATAACTTAAAAAGAAAACTAATTTAATGTCAACTGTTGGCGTTAATGCACAACACTGTATTTATGTAAAAATGATTATTAATTTCCACAATAAATGAAAACAGAGCTTTCAAAATTAGTAGTTTATGAGGATAAAGGCAAGATTTAAAAAAACGATGTTCTATCAGCGACGAATTGAAACCGGCGATACCATTATTTTTTGGTTGTTCAAATAATCATACCTTCAGTCTGTAATTTCATACTAAATTAACATTAATTCTCGTGGAAATCATCCAATTAATTAACCTTCGTTTCTACGGGGGGGTCACCCCCTTCATTTTTTCCGCCTTGCTAAAAAAAACCTTTTTTGTGCCAAATTATTGAATGTAAAACAACATCCACCTGGGTAAAGGTAAGATACAGGGTGATCCCAAAGTGATGGGGGGGGGGAGAGAAGTACCAGCTTGCCCAGTACGACACAGGAATATCACAGACACTTGATTTGGTACCAATAGATAGCTATGGTCCTCCTCTTTCCATTGATACCAAAATGAGTACCAAACATGACGTCATAAAATTCGCATA
The DNA here is from genome assembly GCA_023653785.1 of Ophioderma brevispina. Lineage (NCBI taxonomy): Eukaryota > Metazoa > Echinodermata > Ophiuroidea > Amphilepidida > Ophiodermatidae > Ophioderma > Ophioderma brevispina. Next base: position 33,968 of record JAMKCH010010550.1, read on the forward strand.
TCAGCAAAACTGTCAACTTCCATAGTACACAGTGTAGAATAGGAAAACAATTCTCACCAAAAAAGTTAGGAATATCCGATTTGCACACAGTTTTTGGCTCAACTTGATAGGGAAATGACTAGTTTCATATATTCAGAACGTTTTAGTGCATTACTAATGTTTTTTGGGTCAGTAAAATTGCGAAATATCAACTTTACACCCTATATCCAGTATTTTCATACTTTCCTCAACTTATGACGTGTTCAGGAACGAAAATCGTAGGGGCTGGTAACCCCCTTCAGGAGCTTTGTTGCAAAAATGTCTCAGATAGACGAGGGTTAATTATACCATATTTGCAAAAAAAAAAAATATCTGCAGAACAGAACAATTAGCACGTAGTAGTGTATCTACTCCACTACATCGTCAGCATTTTAGTATTTCAGTATCAAAACACCTCTAAAATGAAACAACACCTCGACAATATGAAGTGTAGAAGTAAAACATCTTACTATAAAATAGTGAATAACAGATTTTTGGTCAAGTCATACGAATGTAGCCTTGACCAGAGCTTGTAGGTTTCCAACATTGAATAACCAATTCAAATTAGTTGAGAAACCAGAGCTCTAAAAACGAGTAAGGAGAACAAAGAAGTGTAATATGAGTTACCGTAGAATTGCCGATATGAATATTGCATGAGGTTAATCGAAGAGATTTCTCCAAACTAGTGTGTGACATCAGGTGTCCGTATTCTAAAGGACATATATTTCTCAAATTTTAATTAAGTAGTTTGCAATATAAAATTTCGCTGGGAGAAAGAAATTAAATGCACGGTTTTGTTTGTTTGGTCACATTCCGAACAAAATATAATTTCGTGTGGTTACCAAGCTTTTATAGCATCACGTTTAGGGTTGCTCCAGATAGGTTTGACATTGGACTTACAAAATCACGTTAGGTCTCACATCAAAACGTGAAACTTAGATGCGATTTTAGGATGAAGGCAATTCTACTCTCTTAAATGGAAAGATTGAGGTCAGGGAAAAGTCCAAATTAAGATTGAGAAATCAATCTTAAACATTGAAAATTCAAACCAAATTCCATTGGATTTTCAATCAAATTCTATACTTTTTCCTCAACTCAATCTTTTAGATTGATTTTTCAGTCTTTGGTTTTATGAGAGTATTAGGATAAAAACTTATACTTAAAACGGTCCATCCCCTTTAATACGAGCATAACCAGAAGGCTTATTTTAGAAACTGTCGTCATCAGATTCTAAATCGCAACCCTTCTCGCCAAGTTTTACGAGAATTTGAGGGCTATGACCACAATAGATGGGTGCATTTATAAAACTAAGTACCACAACCTCAAAATAATTCAATCTGAAGGTTTTAAACATAATTGGGCTATTCCAGAATAAATACCCCCACCTATAGAGGGCGCCGGATTTCCAGATTTTTTGTCACTTTTGAAAGCTGGAATACCAGAATTTAATGTCTAATACGGGGTGGGAATTCCAGCCATTTTATGTATAGAGGGTGACGGAATTCCAGTGTTTTTACCATTTTCAGAGGAAAATTCCGGAAAAATCTCTCTCTCTCGCTCTCTCTCTCTCTCTATATATATATATATATTAGAATTTTACTATGTCATTAAGCAGTGTTTGTTTGGTTTTATATTTTAAGTTTTCGTTATGGATACGTAGTTTGATTTGAGACCATATCAGTTCTATGAGGTTGAAGTCAAGATGCTATGGTGGAAGAGAATGATTACATGCTTGTGCTGCTTCCATCTTGTCAATTCTCTACTTTGGTGAAGACTGTTGATTTGTTGATATCGATTATATTTTACAGTTTCACCTTTTTTTTCATTCGAAGAAAATGGCAAATTTTTGTTTGAAGCCCAGGGTTTATCTCTCTCTTATTAGTGTTCATTGTTGGTATTTTCTGACTGTGCGCTATGCGCTATGAAAGTTAGCGGTGTCTAATGAGATTTAATGATTCGGGGAATTGTTGTGGAACAAGTTTCAAACATTTTGTAGTAATGATCATTGGTTTTCTTGGAAATTAAATTCAACTTCGCTTCTGGTACAGACTCTTTCTTTCTTATCAATCCAACATTTTGATGGTTATAATCCATTATTTATGATGGCGGGCTTGGCCGTCTCAACGTTTTCATCTTTCTCAAGCACTCAAGATAACTGCGTCCCCTTAGAACCAGAACTGCTATGGTCCATTTTGGCATTTTTTCGAACAATCCATGTGATCAACGAGTGTAATATATTTCAACTTTGAAAACGAATAAGTAACATGAACCTAGAAGATTACTACTTATTCCAGATTTTTCAAATGCTGCATATCTTGAATTTTGTTACTTTTTAAAGATTAATCAAAACTTAAACGTCGGTCGATTTCAAAATCTGCCATTTTGGACATAGCCATTTCTGGTTCTAAGGGGAGACTATGCATACAATTGGTTTTTGTATTTTGGGCAGAATAAAAAGCTTTGAACTCGCACTATTAGAGCTGCAGCCCAGAAGGTTGGATCATATGAAGATATACCAAATCTGAACATGGTAAATTTTCAGAGAAAATCTAACTTTTTTGGCAATATGAACGTCGCCGAGACACCGCTGCTGCGTGAATGGGGCCACAGAGGAGGGTTAAAGTTACTATGGGGTCACATGTTTAAACTGCTCTTACTCTAATGTTATATAGCTTCAACTCATGTCTTAGGTAATAAGGAGTAAAATAGGTAATAAGGAGTAATAAGGGAAAATATAGGCTAAAGGTCATTTGTTTATTAAGAAGGTCACCCTTTATAATACCATATTTCTTTGTAAAAATATTAAAAAAATGTTAATGAATACTGATTCCAATATGAAATGCGTTTGCACTTTCGGCAATTTCTTGTTGTTATAATGGAGGGGTAGCAAAAGATTCCTGTAGTAGGACCTTATGGTGATGGGGACTTATACCCCTCCCTATTAAAGGGAACCAACTCTATGCAAAATAAACAAAATCAGTAGCATTAAATAGGTTTTTTTTGATATTTTTAAAAACGAACAATCTGGGTATTGTAAAGGGTGACCTTTCTTGAATAAACAAACGACCTTTAGGCCTAGTTTCCTAAATATCTTGGAAAGGCGTCACCACCACGCATGTGACCTTTGAATTGACTCTTTTACTCCGCTTACCTACGGCATATTTGCGGCTATATTTCATTAGATTTACAGCAGTTCAAACATTTGACCCCATAAGTTAAATTACCCTCCTCTGGGGGGCCACACGGAGCAGCGGGTCTCCGGCAGACATTCATATTTGCAAATGTTATATTTTTCTCTGATTTTCCCATATTCAGATATTGGTTATCTCGTTTGTTTGGTTTGAAATCCAAACCTTCTGGGCTGCCGTTCTATATAGCCCTTTCTATGTCATCTCTGGGTAGATGTGAGGCAATGATGCTAATAGTCTTTAGTTTGGCTGGTATGTGTGCTGGTAGAGCATATTTGCTTCCTGTGAAAGAATTACTTGTCAACCATGCTCATTCTCAAATGGGTTTAATTTAAACAATATATCTTTAATAGGACAGAAGTCCTGCCTCATGTGGGATTGCATAGTCAGTGCTACCCTTAATTTGATAAAAGAGGCGATCCACGGATTCACTCCATGGAATATAATATTCAATATTTTTGTTTTTAATTGTTTTTATCATATTATTTCAATCATATGTCTCGAAGATAAAATGGTCGGTAAAAAAAAGGTCATCGTTTGCCAAATTCGCACCCCCCCCGCCCCCCCACGAATTTGGAAGGAAATTCTCGTTTTTGAAAATACTAAAAACGGTACGGGCCTGCGTAAACTCCTTGTGTACCACCCGGAGCCCTTCAAAAATTAATAAAAATCATAATTGGTCTTTTTGATTAAGAACTAATGCAAAAAAAATGTTAACTTTAACATTCTCCGAAGTATTGAACCAGATAATTTGAAGATTTGTACCGGCTTATTCTGACAATGCCTCTTTACTCTAACATCTCTTATTTTACTATGTCATTATTTCATTAAGAATAAAGATTAAAGCTGTACCCCGAAGCAAGACATTTTAGCTCAACATAAATTCTGTTTAAAATGGTGACTTGAAGTACAGATAAATTGCTATTTTTAAGTAACCGGGCTTTTCCCCAGCAGCATGCCTAAATGTATTCCAAACAAACGGAAATTATATAAGACATGCTCGAAACTGTTTTAAAACTTGCATCATTTCAACACATCCGTTTCTAATTAGAACATAGGCCTAGATATTTCTCTACGTACATACATCATCCATTGACAACTTTTCCCGTTACAAGTCTATTCAACTGAAATACGTAACGTACAAGCTATGCGGTAATGTTCTGCAAGTATCAATACTTAGGCATCATACTTTAGCAACAATTTAAGTTGGAAACCCCACATTGACAGTGTTACCAAAAGCAGCAGAAAAACACTAGGTGTCATACACAGAAATTTCAAATCTTGTCGAATCTCGTCTGTACCTTACTCTCGTTGAGCCTAAACTTGAATATGGCATTACCGCCTGCTTCCACAAGACGGCCAAAGAAAAATCTCAACTTGACTCTATCCAAAGATGTGTTTGAATGACTACTCAAGGGACTCTAGTGTATCTAAAATTATTTCATCCCTCGAATGGACTAGCCTTGACGACAGATGTAAAATTTCCCGTCTCACCATGCTGTTCAAGATTTGCCATAACCTTGTTGACATTAACTGGCGCCGCTATCTTACTAAACCCATCAGGGCCCTTAAACGCACCCATGCTTTAACTTTTCATCGTCCGACTGCTAGAAAAACAGTTTTCCCTGGACTGTTTATCACTGGAATAACTTACCTCATCACCTCCTGGACATTACCAACCTAAACAGTTTCAAGACCTAACTGAGCCATTACTTTAAGTTATTTCACAGCCCATCACTAAGCTAAGGTCTGGTCACTTCAATGCTCTAGTGTGATGCGGAAACCCGCTTTACTGGAGGATAAATTGATCCAGAGCCAGATGTGCGGCCCTTATGACCCCCATTTTGCAGTAGTTTCTAAGACCCCCAGTTGAATCATAATTCATTTTTTAATATGCCTCCGAAGCTAAATCTTAGCCAAATTTCAGCTCCCAAGCCTGCAAATTTCTCAAAATTTCAGTTCTCAAGACTCTACTTTCGGAGACAAAATCAGTTCACATGTCCCCAAGTTCAGATATCGGGGCCGCACACCCCTACCTTGGGGAGTCCTCTTTCCTCAGGCAATAATTTGCAAGTACTTAAATATAATCGGAGAACTTGCAATTTTGACCCTGTACAAATTGAGATTAACTTTTTTTTGTATCGTTTTAGTCATTTTAACCTATAACTCCAAAACCAATAGTCCTAAGTGGTACCAACTATATATTTTTGGAATCCTTATGACAAGACGGACAATATTAGTAGGGTTATAAACGAGAATCCCATTCTAGAAGTTTGGGGAAGAAGGTTTGAAGATTCTTTTCTATAGTTTGAAGGGTGCTGAATCAGATATTTTTGAGTCCAACCTCTGGGAAATGTGGGGAACTTTGTAAAATAAGGGGGTAAAATTAGTACAGGGGTAAAGTTGAAATCAAGTCAAATTGTGTTTAAATGTAAACCAATGTATTTGTCTCATTATAAGGATTAAAAAAAGGTATAGTTTGCATAGGTTCGGACCTTTAGTTACACGGCTACAGCCCTGATAAGGTTCAAGGTCATCCTGGGGCAAAAAATATCTACTGCTCAGATTTTTGTTGAAACTGGTATCAAATTATTGCTCTGGTCATACTGAAGCAGAAAATACAGTTTAATTCTTTGGGTGACAGCTCTGTATACAATTTTTGGTGACCACTATAGACTATGTAGACCCTTATTACGTTTTGCTCACTAATTACGAAACCAAATGCCAAACATTGTAAAATAAGGCAAGATGAACAATTTGACACCAGTTTCAACAAAATCGGAACACTGGGTAAGGTTTACCCCCAGGATGAACATGAACCTTAATAGGTCAACTAAGGGTCAGAACCTAACAAACTATACCCTTTTTCAATCCTTATGATGAGACAAATACATTGGTGCACATTGAAACACATTTTAACTTGATTTCAAATTCACGGCTGTACTAATTTTACCCCCTTATTTTACAAATTCCCCACATTTCCCAGAGGTTGGACCCAAAAATTCTGATTCAGCACCTTTCAAACTATAGAAAAATATCTTCAAACCTTCTTCCTCAACCTTCTAGAATGGGATTCTCATTTATAACCCTACTATATGGAAATATGTTTGGAGTATCTGGAAAGTTATTTTTTAACTTCAACACTACAAATATTTCGCTCACCTGGAACGTTTTCGCTAGTCCGACTAGCGTCATCAGCAGATGGTGGTGCTGTGATGGCACTTCCTGTCTACTGATGGGATATTCGTCCTAGTATGACGTCATAAAGCTCAAGGATGACGTCATAAGATGTTAAGAATAGGATCTAAATCCAGTCCTTTGTCGCGATTCAAGTTAGGATTTTTTGATCTTATATGTATTGCTTCAAGATTTCTCCTGGAAAATTCTTTAGGCAACCCCTCCAGCACTTTAACGTTTTTCCAATCAATCTGGTGGCCTTTGCTCCTTATAACATGTTCTCTGACAGCGGATTTGGAGCTGCTAGCTGTGGACTTGTGTTCAGATATGTCGACGACACATTCTGTGTTATAAAAATACATCGGTCCTCGGACCGATTGTGTCGCCTACCGTCGCGGTTTGTGAATGATAGGCCTCACATGACCTTTGACCTTGATATGTGACCCATGATCTCATAAACAAATGAGGGATTGTATGTTAACTCCATAAACCAAGTTTGGTTCCAATTGCACTTCAACTTTTTCAAATGAGACCAATGTTACATTTTCAGCAACAGACATCAACTTAAATTAGGACGCTATGATATTCTGCTCCTGCTCTAGAAATTTCATGACGACAATGAGAAAATTACAGGCTTTCATCTGATATCATTGGAACACGCACCTTTGAGGTTTGGGGTATAGTTACTAAAGTACCACCGAAATATCTTTGAAGAGGCTCATCACTTACGGTTGGTGTAAAACGCATAAGCGCGCATAAGAGCATAAGAGTGCATAAGCATAAGAGCATAAGAGTGCATAAGAGTGCATAAGCATAAGAGCATAAGAGTGCATAAACATAAGAATAACCGTATATACGGAACATAATCGCATAAGAGTGCATAAGCATAATAATAACCGTATATACGGAACATAATCGCATAAGAGTGCATAAACATAAGAATAACCGTATATACGGAACATAATCGCATGAGAGTGCATAAGCTTAAGAATAACCGCGTATATTCGGAGCATAAGCGCATAAGAGCATAGGTACGTGCATTTAAGCATAAGAATAATGGTATATGTACGGAGCATTTAGCGCATGAGAGCATAAGAGTGTAAAACGCATAAGCCCCACGGAGCCTATACGGAGCACAAGCGCACGATGGTGTAAAACGCATTCGATTACCATACATCCGGAGCATAATCGGGGGGGGGGGGAGGGGCGATACTGACATGTCAAGGCATACGGGGATGTGCCTCCCAAATGGGACATTGGTCTCATTTTCTGCCAAAAAATCCTTGGATAAGGGTTGCAATTTAGAAAAGAAGAACGAAACACTCTGTAAAATCACCAGTTTTTGAAGGCAGAAAAACCCTTAGAAATGGGCCCAAATTTGCAAAATTTTCGAGAAAAAAAATCATCAAATAGGCCATTTTTTTACCTAAATGTCCTTAGAAATGTTATTCTTATGCTTATGGTCATGCAGTCTTATGCTCTTATGCGCTTGGTCATGCAGTCTTATGCTCTTATGCGCTTGGTCATGCAGTCTTATGCTCTTATGCGCTTGGTCATGCAGTCTTATGCTCTTATGCGCTTATGCTCCGTATATACGGTTATCCTTATGCTTATGCAGTCTTACGCTCTTATGCGCTTATGCGTTTTACACCAACCGCATCACTTATCAACTTTTTAATATTACATATATCAACTTTTTAAAGTTAAGATATTTTTATTAAATTTAAAATGTCAATATAATATAGGAATTTCCCAATGAAATTGGAGTACCACCCCGGGGTATCACATACAAAATATTATGTGGAATGAAAGAGTTGTTATTGTGTTCAAAAAGGTCCAATCTACCTATATTGAACACAAGAACGATTACATATTATTAACTAGTAACCTAAATTGCTATAGATCACACAATGCAGTCGGTAAGATGAAAGCCCTGTGACACGGGTATTGGCTTTGACCTCCATGTCGAGGGTTCTATCACCTTAGTTTGAGACTGGTGCATGATGGCGGCGGGTTGTCTGGCCACGGAATGTTTGCTACATTGTTGCAATCATTCACACAGGTGCTTTGCAACCGGTGTTTTCCGGAGAAGTACGCTTTCGTGATAGTCAATATCTCAGTTCACTTGGAAAGAGCTCTGATACAAATAATTTGAAAGTGAGTGTGGTTATAACACCAGTTATTCATCTCTCATCGAGTTGGAAAAATAAAGTCAATACGTTGTGAGAATAGTGCATTCGTAGGCACTGCAAGGACCGTGGACTGTTTTACCATTAAAATGCGCTTTATAAAAACATGAACAATAATACACGAAAATATCGAAGGAACTGATTGTGATTAACTTCGGATGTGAACATTGAAGATCACTGCTGGCCTTGAAAGTAAGACTGAAAGTGAAATAATCTAGATGGAATTACGACCGTTCGAAACTGATATAACCTGTGGCATGCGGACAAAGGGAATCGCTACAATTTGTAGAATTCTTGTGTGCACAATATGTAAAACCTGGAATGAATACATTCTTGACTTTATGCCAGATATTCCAGTATGACTGATGTTGTTCAAACTACAGATACGTAGAGAAATTGCAAATAAATAAGCAGATCAAGCGAAAACGACAATTCGATTGTCAGGTCCACCACTTTTGACGCCGAGGTCGATTTAACATCAATAAAAGCACAGTAACCACAAGAAACTACGTATCCAGAAATAATCTGCCGAGTGCAGGCTTCCAAATTGACTGCCATGAAAGACTGATCTCAACTCTGTCGTCGCCGAGGAGGAGGAACATGATATCGCAAACTGGCAGGGGCACTGCAGATGCTCCATGGTAAGAATAGCAGTGAAGGTATTGCAAATACTGTAGTGATCATAATTTTGCCTTCTCGCGATAGCACAGTATAACAACTATGGTAATTATCCAGGCTGCGATAAGGCTGCAACTCTGCAACTCGCTATCGGATACAACATGCTCCATCGAAAAAACATCGGGGAGCAAAAAGGATATTTCTTATCTTGGACAATCTATGGGTTACAAGTGAAATGTAGCTTTTATCAATTATTTGTCGCGATCACTAATCGATATTTGCTCATAAAAATTGGAAAAACTTTGTCATGGAATTGTCGATCTTGATGGCATAAATCTTTCCACTTCAAACATCTTTCATCCCACACGTTCTCCTTTATTTGCCAACAAGTTGGATCTTTTAGATCAATCCAACCAATTTCCGCTGCTGCAATAAGAGTCTGGCATGTAACTGAAACTGGCGCAGGGAGATAACGTTGACAGAAATGTCCTATGTGTTATGTCAGTATTTCTAATTACAAAACATTGGAGATTGCATCCACTAAACGAATTTTTAAACACTTAAGAAAATATTGCGTCGTCAGTTCAGTTCTTAAAGGGATGCTCATGTCTTCCAGTTTGATCTGAAAAGGCAAACTGAAATTTGTCCTGAAAAGTTGCAATTTGAAATTTTATAAAAATTTGCTTCGATAAATTGTAAACAACGAAGACGCGCCATTCTCGTGTACTGTATCGACGACCAAAAATAAATAAAGGACCATAACTATAATGGCCTTGTGTTAGAAGATAAAAAAATAATTCATACATCGAGGAGGAGGAATTGGCAATATACCCCTAGTCTCTTCCCAGTACGTGATGGGTGTCGCAGAACGTTATACGCCGAATACTCACCCTGTTAGGGTTTTAAAAAGAGAGGGTGAAAGGCTGTGTAAGCGATACCCGATACCCTGTTTTTTTTTCGCAGATAGATAGAATTAAATTTCAAGTTTTGGTCACAATTGGTGTTAAACATTAACAATGTGCGTCTTATCCCAAAAACAATGACAGAATTCTCAACGTGCGCATGTGGAAAGCAAGATCTATACGCAAGAAAACATGAAGATATTTGAGTACACATTATGGACAAAATCAGATATATTTGTTGTAACGGAAACATGGTTAGCTGAAATAGACCCCGGTGTAATCGGAGAGCGAAGGTGGACTGAGGGTTATTATTTCTTGAATTATTGTAGGAAGAATAATGACGAACACGATGCATTGGAATTGTTTAAAGCTCAAACTTAACGAGATTCAGAATACAACAATTGACTTTGAAACCTCGACGTTTGAACATGCTATTGTTCCAGTTAAACACTTGGCATTAGACATATTCTGTATACCGGCCCCAACCTTCGGATACAAATTGACTGAAAATATCCGAGTGCCGCAAGAATTTGATGCTTTCATCAATGAAGTTAACATGTCCCCAATGAAGACGTTGATTTTGATTTTTAGGCGACTTTAACACCCATGTCGATAACCCTTCTAAATGGGAGCTGCACGTTTTCTGGAGTCTCTGACCGTCACTGATGGTTTCCAGCAAACACATTCATCAGCCTAACTAATATAAGGGTCACACATGGACCTTCCATTCTATCTCGACCGAAGAAAATCTTGTGACTATGTGTCAGGTGCTGCCCAGTCTGGGCTCAGGATCATAAAATTATCAACTCTATGATAAATTGTGAAAAACCCAAGTCTATGAAAATTTCGGAATAGAGTCAGAAATAGAAATGCCTAAAAGGGCATGATAGTGTATGTTTGGCAAAATATCTTTCGAAAGCTGGCGGTCTGGACTTGACGAGGGTTCTGTTGACGGAGTTCGGGAGGTTTGACTCCTCCATTCTTAAAAGTGTTAGGATGCACATGCACTTCTCGGCAACGCACTCGTAGTGTGAGGTCCATACCGCATGGTTTGACAAAGATATCAGGGCATGTGCTAGGACGTAGTGCGTAGAAAATATGAAAGACACCACCGTGGGTCAAAAGCAGAAATGAGGTTGATTATAATGCATATCTTGCGCAGAATGAGTTGACCAGTAAACTACTACAACGGGCTAAGGAAAAATACTATCAAGGTCTGCGAGGCTTCAAACAATAAGAACATGTTTGATACTATGAACCAAACTCTAACATTATTAACAACCGTTACATGGAATTTTGATAATTGAATGACATGTGTAATTAGTTGCTAGATTCTTACTGATAAGGTATCTAAAATCAGACAAGACCTGGATAGTGTACTCCTTTTTCGCTTGATTTAAAACACGGAGTATGTAATCATGGGTTACTAAGTTATTTTTCCATCATTTAAAGAAGTTCCACTACTGAAGAAGTGTTATTAAAATTGTGATGTTCAAGGCCAGCCAATTCATGTGCTTTGGATAGTATTCCATTCGGTATTTAAAGATAACATTGACAGGCTCTGTAATTCTTAACATCAATCATACATGCTTCTTTCGGAACTGGTTTTTCCGGCCAAAGCTCCGTGAGGCCATTGGTTCCACTATATTAAAGAAACCTTCTCTCGATAAAGAGGTTTTAATGAAAAAAAACTACAGGCCCGTCTCATATATAGTTGTTTCAAAGCTAATGGAAAAGATAGTATGCGGCCAGATTAAAGTCATCTTCAGGCTCATGGCCTCCAGGAACCGTTTCAATCTGCATACAGGAGATGCATTGGACGAGACTGCACTTTGACGGGTCTCAAAACTGATATTTTGAAACTGTTATGGACGACAACAGGCACGTTCGTTGCGGTTGTGCTGCTGATGTATCGGCCCGCATTCGAATACTGTAGACCAACACCCTTTTATTGATACCGGCTTAAGAACACGGTATATGTGGCCTCTTCTAACTGGATATCATCATACCTGCGTGGACGACGTTCTTTCCGAGTATCTATTGAGTGACAAACATCTAGCATTCATGATCTGTTCTACGGTATTCCACAGGGCTTCTGTTGTCGGCCCGCTCTTTTTCGTATTTGTACATATGCTGTCTTGGTGCCATTATTCGCAAGTATGATATTAATTGGTCCATATGTATGCTGACGATGTGTAATTGTACCTACCTTTTAATGCGAAAAATCTAGTGTGTGTGATATCATCTTGCTATTAATAAACTCTCTTCATGTATCAACGAAATCAGGGGATGTGGATGACGGTAAATAAACTGAAAAATTGAACAGTGATGAACACGGAAGTTCTTTTTGCGTCCTTTTTAATCTTACATACAATCTCAAACATCCAAAGACATTTCCATAAACATTGGTGGCACTACGATATCTCAATCATCTACCATCAGAAATCTTGTGTTGTATTTGACCAGACGATGTCAATGACAGAACATGTCAACTGTTAAAACTGTCAACTATCCAGGCGTAAGATTCGAAGGAGCCGTCGGTACATCACCACAGACAGCTGCCACAAACTCGTCAGTTCACTGGTTTTGTCGCGACTTGACTATGCAAATTCTATGTTACACGGCTCTCATCCAAAAGATGGTAAAAAACTCAATTTTGCAGGAAATAGAGCAGCGCGATTGTGTTTCGATCATGACCCGGGCGTATCCGTCAGCCCCCATTTGCTAAGAGAACTCATGGCTCCCCCTCGAATCCAGGATCTTGTTCAAACTTCTAATGTTCACATATAAAGGTTAGTAATGGATTGCTTCCGTCCGGATCTGACCGAGTATCTCGTCCTGTATGTTCCAACTAGACAGAACTTGAGATCTGTTGACGATAAGCTTCTACTTGCAATTCCTCGCACTAAAGGAAATCATGGTGATAAAGCTTTTGCTTGCCTCAGCCCAAGTCTATGGAACTTTTGCAATTCACATTCGCCGCTGCTTTTCAACCGCTGCCATTAAGAAAGCACTCAAAACCCACCTTTTTCAGTCAGCTAAATTCATATTAATATGCTAGTTTTTAATATTCTTGGTAGTTTAAGATTTTGTGTACAGTATGTTTGTATTGTGCTTTTAAAAGTTGTATATTTGCTCTCTTTTAAATTTGTCACAGCGATTGGCCTATTGATAAGCGTTGATAAATTGCTTATTATATTATTATTAATTATGTACAATTATATGTTACCCGTCGTTACACCCACCAAGTAATGGGAACGAGACCTCTATAAATAAGTAGCTGTTAGGAGTAGTTATACTGTGCGCCGTTATAAATGGCTGCCGCCGAATGTTCAATAATATGAAAAGTAATATATTCCTATTGACAGCGGAATAAATGGTTCATTGTTTAATCTGGGCCAATGTCTTCCAAACCAATGGCAGGGTCCGCTCAGTGTTTTTTTCAATAGTGCCATTTAATGCAGTTAAGGGCGTTCGTTAAGGATACAAGACCGTACACTTTTATGATCACCTATCAAAAGTGTGTAACCTTCATCATGCATCAGAATCAGAAATTAACTCGTGTGACACACGGGACCAAAGCTTTACAGACTAGGCAAAGCATGAGACGCCATGCAGCTTGTCCGATGTTTGATACTAGATTTGGAGTTTGGAAGGCGTTCCCTAAAATAGCATTATTTTGCCCAATTTTCTTAATCGATTCCTCAAAAACCGCTTGTTGAATGGAATTTCTTCAATTTGTACCACATAGCGCGAAGGCATCATTTTAAGCACTTTTTGCTCTGTGACGTTTAGTTGGTATACTAATTGGAGAAAAATGCATTTGAAATTTCAATTTTCTCGCCATTTCAAAAATCCCTAGACTGCTAGAAAGAGGCCCATGAAAGTCAATTCCGAGTTTATCGTTACTCTTTTTTTTCCTGGTTGATGATGTGACTTTTTCATTTTCACTTATTTCATTAGATTTCATTATTGACCTAAAATGTGCAAAATGGAAATAAATGCGCCGAAGAAAATTTTCACGAAAGGTAAGGCCGCAGAAAACAACCCTGGTTTTGCTTCAAAGTTAACAAAAGTATGATTTACAAACTAAAATTTCCAATTGCTGAAACTGGTGAAAATCGACGATATTGTGAAAATAATGAGTTATTTTGGCAATCTTGAATTTTTGACGCGGGTATTTCTAGTCGCCAAAGGCGATGCGGGCGGGTAACGATCACTGCCTCTATAACATGGATAGCGGGCTCTCACTTATTGAATAGCCGTCGATTGAAAACAACGGAACTTCCCCAGCGGCCATTTTGTGGAGTGCAGGGGGGGAAGACATTGGGAGGTCACCGTACGAGGTCAATCTTCTTCTTCTTGCGTATGATGCAGCAGCTTAAATATGTTGTAAGCTTTGGAGCCAACTCACTGTTTGCTTGGTTTGGGTTTTGAGAAATCTGTTGTCCACCGGTTGGACGAAAGGTATGGCCTCATTGAGATGTGATCCGCAGTCTTGTGACGGAGAACCACATTGGCAGGCTGGCGATGGCCGCAGACCCCATTGGTGCATATTGCTAGTGAGCGACGACTGTGTGAATCCGGTTTAAGGGGACCCATTCCTTGCGTGGGTGTAGGCTGCCAGGTTTTGGTAGTTCTGTGTTAGGTGTGATAGAGAGTTAGTTGATCTGGTCTTGGGTTAATCTAGCCAGCAGTATTCCATGTCCTGTAAGATGTTGAAAGGGGAACTGGAGAGTTTAGCAGCGTGTCGGCAGAAGGTCGGCGAGAGCGCAGTCCTTGTCTATCCGATTTTATGGTGTTTATTCTTTGACGTGTTTGTTGTCCCAGGCCCCTTAATCACTAGTTTATGCGTGTGGTGTTCTCTCTCCGAAGTACTGCAGGTACAAATGCCTGAAGCACTGGTAGGAATTCCAGATTTAGTAGATTGAGGAGCCAGTGATGGTTCTCAGGTCTCGTGAGTACTTGGTCCAGCTTCTTTGTGTGAGGAGATGTTGCACCATTATGGGGTCGGCAGTATTCAGCATGCTGTGACCATAGCCAAGGCAGTGGTGCGTAGGGTCGTTGGGCTGGCACCCCCGTTAAGATCCAGCAAGTCGGCACAGAGGTTATTCCACGAAGATACCTTGGCGCATCCGGACTCGAGTGCTGCAGGTATTCAGCCTGCCCGTCAAGCTTCACTCCCAATTAGTTGGTGTAGGATTGTATGGCAGAGGCGCTGCATCGAGGATGAGCCGTCTTGTGGTGTTGAGTGGAAGCATTGCGTTGTCTTGGCTTCGCTCAGCTTCAGTCTCCAGGTCTTGATATATACTGCAATAGGCATATCTGTGGAAAGTGTGCTTTCTACTTCATTCCAGTTGCTGTCCGAGTGAGGGAGGGCAAGATCGTCGGCCATATTGTCTAGATGTTGTTTGAGGTACATCGCTGATATCCAAGTGAACAGCATGGGAGTGCCAGTACATATCCTTGTGGTACTCCGTTCCTCAGAGCTACGCAGACGACTACTCTGCCCCTCACTGGTCCTTGAGAATAAGCGACGTTTTGCCAAGCATGTTACTATGAATTCTACAAGTGACGATCCGGGATGGTCCTGAGAAGCTTGAGTGTCGGCCCTGGTCCCACACGGTGTCGTATGCTGCAGTACGGTCCACCAGATGACGCCTGCATTACGGCGCTTTTCAAGCCTTTCCTCAATAATCATTAATGTGAGTTGTTACAATCATATGGACAGTGCGCCGCTCCGCGGGGCCACGGCGAAATTCCTGCTTGTTCGCAGGCAGATGGGGAATCGACACGTCCTCCAGCCGGGCCATGATCATCCTCTCAAGGATTGAAGGAAACACAACAGTATTGATATTGGGGCGGTATTCCTTAGGGTTGTCGATTGCTTGTTTTGTTTTGGGGAGTGCGATATAGTAGCTACCTCCAGATCTTGTGTAAGACTGGTTGTTAAGGCAACCATTTTAGCAATCTAGACATCGTGGGCCGCATTGCACGGAACTCTTTTTGGCTGTATGTTATCAGGCCAGTGGGCCTTTCCACTCTTATTGGCTGATAGACCCCATAGGTAAGCTCATCTAGTGATGAAGGATGTTGAAAGTGACCCGTCTGCCGGGGTCTCGACGAAGTTTTGGTGATCTCTTTTTTGACAGAGCGGTGTGATCCTATCAATGTCTTGACACGACCATTTTTTTGCGAGGAGTTTGCTCAGACAATTTGAGTTGGCCTTCACTGGAACATTTCCGATGGTTTGGAAATCCTGCTTGTGAGGCGGTTTATAGTCCTCCAGGCCTTCTTGCTGGAGTGAGTGAAGTAGATTCCTGGGACCGTCTCCTCCCAGCGGTCACGGCGTTCCTGTCCAAGGCAGTTTGTCAAATATGCAGATATGATGAGTCATGCGAAACATGCACTGTGAATATTTCTTGTATTTGAAAGAAAAATCTTAATATTTTTATTATTAAAAATTGGTGTAGTAAGCATCGACAAATTATGCCACATTTCATTGTTCTGCTATAAGTCCGCCAATTGGCGGATACTTTACTGATGTAGCCATTTTGGGTGCAATTTTTGCAGTTATACAATATCATTGATGAAAGGTTGAAACAATAAACTGTCTGCAAAAAGAACTTGTTTTGTGAAAATTGTGTTATAATTATTGTGTGAATTTTTACCGGATAGCTTACAATGTAAGTGCATTTTTTACGTATTTAGGCCAAACATAATCTTCATGTTGCAGTATTCTTCAGCAATTTCACTTAGTAGTAATTTTCAGGAATCAAATTCTAAAATGGGGCCCTCCCCTCCCCTTCCCTCCACTCTTTCCTCCCCTTCCTCCTCCCCTATCACCTTCCACCCTCCCCTCCCCCTCTACCTCCCCTCCCCTTCCCCTCCACTTCAAAAAAAAAAAAAAACGGCCTCCCCTTCCCCCTCCCCATTCCCACTCCCTCCCTCCCTCTCCCTCCCCTTCTCTTCCCTTGCCTTCACCTCCCCAATCCCCCCCCCCATTCCCCTCCCCCCGCCTCCTTTTTTTCTTCGTATTTTTTTATTATTCATAATACTAAAAGGCAATTGGGATTTATCCATTCATCCATTCATTCTTCATTCCTTCCTTCATTCATGCATTCATTCATTTCTATATTTATTTATAGAAATATGCCTTTATCTTATGTTATAACATGCTCTGCTATTTATTGCTGCATTTATTATTTATTATTACATTTCCCCAGTTTATTTCATTAATATTTTTCCGGAAATTTCTGTATTTGTTCATTAATGATCTATTTTAATTAATAACATCCTATTGGTGTGAAAAAAACCTTTTATTTTCCCTTATTTTTAGTAATTTTTTGCAAATTAACGTACAAGTGGCCATTGAAAGTAGTGCAGTAACAACGATTTTGCTTCTTGCCCTATATGCCGGTCCCAAAATGTTGCACTTTTCGATCGCCGCCCGCTATCCATGGTAGAGTCAGTTGGTAACGATAAACCCAGAATCGACTCTCACGCTCCCTTACTTACCACGCATCGATCTCTCGAGCACGAACATTTACAAACGTATTCGAGAATAATGGACACTTTTCCCCTGTTCCCCATACACATACACAACGTATACCCGACTTATTGACGGATCCTCTCATGTCGAACCAACCGCTTGACAAAATTTCCTTTCCCAGACCTGATGTCGTAGGCGTCATCTCATGTTTTTTGTGAAAGTTAACATGAATATGAATTGTTTTATGATATGACTTTTGGCCATCATTGTGGTTATTTCGTACAGTTATGACAAAAAAATGACCGTATCAATGACCCTTAACACCACAGAATCACACTTTTATTGGTTTATTTTATATAAAAAGAGTGCTATTTCCGAATTGCCATACGTGCTGGTACTCAGGTGATGGCCAAAGAAATCGACCTTCCCGCCCTGATGCAGCCGCTGTATACATATACATTCTATGGATGAGTGAGTACACCACACTGACGTACTAACTCTCATGTTTCCCTAATTACAACCTCACATGACGAGTGTGAACGACAGCCACGGTGAGTTACTCTATCTGAGAAAGCATAGAACCACCGACCAAAACAGCGGAATGCATTAAAACAGAGTTTGTTCAAATTCAGAATCATACTATATTACTCACATTCATGCTACTGGGTTTTACAATTTTCGACCTTATGAAACGGTTTAAGTAATGACAAAGAAACCCGCACTTTCCTCGCACCATAATGGAAAATACAATACATACACACTTATTACCAATCGTTGTCTCATATGAATAGTTATAAAGTCACCATATCCACTTATGGCTATGCACATGGTACTTTATTCCAAGGCAAAACGGACACTGAAACCCATCTGTTTTTGGCAGGAAATCTTTTGCAACCCCGCAATTTTTTAAATGTGGCTTTTAATGCATTTACTCATTTAACTAATAACATTAATTGAATCTGCGCGAATTTCCGTTTTCTTGCGTGTGTCACCCTTTTAATTCTCCTTAACGTTCATTTTCTGACTTAGAATATGTGAATTTCGTCCCAACGTTGGGAATATAATGATAATTATAAAGCTTAATATCATATACCAAAAAAGAGCGATATTTAATAGCAGAGAATGTAATATGGCATCATACACTATTCTTCTAATAACATTAATCCAAACTAAGAAATATTATAAACTACAGAAAATGGGGCATAATACAAACACACATATTAGAAATAAAACTTGATTAATTAACATAACTTGTGGCTTGCGCAAGGGAGGGGGGCACGTCCCCCAGTTTGGTTAACCAGTCGGGCAAATACACCCACGAATAATCACGTTATTATTAAAGCCTACATTTAGGTCAACACTTGTTTTACGTTTATTTACCATCCATTCGGGGGAAATTATTCTCATGTCCCCTACTCAAAAGATCCTGCGTACGTTACTGCACATAGCAGCGACCTTAATGCTTAACAAGCACACTCAGATTAGGAGATCAAACAATCCAAAAGATTAAGATCGTATCAAATGTAAGAAAGCTCCCATATTGCTTGAAAATTCAGAGTAGAATATTAATAGCTCACTCGCCTATATTGTCGGCTTCTTGCTTTATTCCCGAAAAGCATGCTCCACGCCATCACACGTCTTTGCCATTTCTGATGCATCGTTATCTGTCAGAAGCAACCGGAACATCTGCATCACCTGAAAAGATGATCTAGTTCTTCACTTTTGATTGTTGGAATTTTTAATAAAGAAAATATTAATAGAAGATAGGCAAATAACACATTTATATTTTTAAACATAAATGCTAGTACTCTTCATATTCCTTGAGTTGATTTATTTTAAGACTAATCATTTTGATTAACAATGCACAAGATTTCCATTTAAAATCCTTTTCAATTAAAACACTCTAAGCATCTTCCCAAAAGCAAAAGAATATTCCTGAGAGTATTGTCTCCATTTGCTTGATTATATAACTCTTATCAGACATAACTGGGCCATATAAATTAAATGTGACAATATAAATTGCCTGGCAGTGGCAGGCCATTATGGTTCTTATGGTTTTCGATTGCTCAATTGTGGGCTAAAAGTACTTTCTCAAGCTGCTTAACAGGGTGCTTCAAAAAGTTAACCCAAAAATTGTTAACATACTTTCTGCAATTCAAGATAATTACTTATCTTAGTATTGATGAGTAGAATATTCGACAATAATCCTGAAAAAAATCAATCAATCAATCAAATTTTTATTCAATATACAATAACTAGCATTACAAAAGTTAAATAGCCAATAAACGATATAAATAAGTAAAGTAATATAATTATATTAGCCATAGACGTAAATCTCGGGGGTGGGGGGGTGGGGGATATATCCCCCCAATATTTTGATGAGGGGATGGTCAATACAATCACCCCCCCCCCCAATGTTGATGCCCATTGATGTGTTTTTGACCAAAAATAACCTCACATTTTACCATAATAGTTTAAAAATGGTACATTTCCGCGCGCTTCGTGCGCATTTTGATCTAATTACAATTACATTTAACGATTTTAGCTTCTAATTGGCAATTTTTAGAGCACGCTTCGCGCGCACATGTGCTAGTAATCGATCTTTTCAGTAAACCCCATTTCATTCATAAATTTTCATCAACCCCATCCCCCTAATGTCAAAAAGAAATTTACGCCACTGATATTAGCATTATAAGTGACAAATGTAGTATAATACACACTAAGTTATACAAATGCATGAGTGATGAATGAGGACATTGCTAAACGCAGAGCGTGAGGGTGCAATGACCTCTTCAAGTAGAGTTACATATTAATAATAACATCTAGGGACAAAAACATACACGACAGACATACAAGGACAGGACAGAACAAACAATGATATACAATAAATAAATATGTCCGACTAATGAAAGAAGAGGAAAAAGCAAAGAAGAGAAAAATGAATGGAGAAATTAAGTTGAGATGACAGTATCATACATCGTAATGAGATTTTTCTTGAGATTCTTTTTAAATGGGATGAGTGAAGAGAGTGTTTTCAAGTGTGGGTCCAAAGTAGACCAGAGTAAGGGACCTTGCTTGGTACATAGCGGTATTGTTAGCCAAGACGGTATTGGCCGTTTTTATAATTGGTTGATGAATATGTCTAGTTTCGTAATTATGAGTGAGGGTGAATATATTAAGAAACTATCTGTAATGAGGTCATTATAGGCAAAAGATTGATTTCAAACTGGTACATAAAGCTAGCAAGTTGAAACCTGTAGATGTCATGAATCTTTAATGTATTCATAGATGAAAATAATGGGTCAGTGTGGGCCACCCACATGGAATTTGTACATGTTCTAATAACCCTTTTCTGAAGTAGAAAAAGTGAATCTAGGCCGGCATTGTTAGAATCAGCCAGGCCGTAGCTCCGTATGATATATAGGGTAAAATGAGGGAATTGTATAGGGTGTGGGGTGATTTTAGAGGGACATAAGGTCTAACTTTTCGAATACCCCGTTGTATTTGGATATGATTTTTGAGATGTGATCTGTATGGGAACTCCAGGATAAATTATGGTCAATCAGGATACCAAGGAATTTAGTAGTTTGTACCTGCTCGATGTGTGTGTTGTTGATTTTAATATCTAGGTCTAGCTTAATTCGATCTCAAGATATAATGGCCCCATCACCGATGACACGTATACTCCCCGTCAAAACACTCCTCCACATCACGGATATAATAACAAGCATTGTGTGTATGCAAACCTCTTGTTGAAACGGTCATCCGTACTTTCATGCTGAGCAAAAGCTTCGAAATTGTCACCCACTCTTCGTAAAGCCTTTCATTTAGCTCCTGAAGTGGTTTTGGTGGAAAGAGATAAAACGTTTGCATCGTGCACTGCACGTGTCGTCCACGTTCATCACAAAGATGTTTCAATAGTTGAAAGATCCGGTGACCTGGCTAGCGATGACAAACGATGTGGTTGTCAACCATAAAATCAGTATTATAGGGAGAGAGAACAAGATAAAGGAAGAAAGGGAAGGAAATTGAGGTTCGAACATTGTGAGGGAGAATGAAAAAGACTAGCGTGTGGTGGTAAAAGGGCAGAAAATAAAAAAGTCAAGCTAGCGCTGCGGAGCGGGAGGATAAAGGGTGAGGCAAGGGGAGGAAGGCGGAGAAATAAGAGAGGAGTAATAAACAATGGAAAGCTGCAAAAGACTCGAAAGAGGGAGGGAGAAATTCAGTAGAGGTTGTGAAGGGGGATCAATAGGAGACTAAGTGAAGTAGCTAGGATAATAATGTGGCAATGTCTAAGAAAGGAAATGTGTTGAGCAAGCGGGAGATGCATGGGATGTTGTAGTGAGGACAAAGATAACATAGTGGGGGAGTTAGGGGAGAGTAGGGAATGTGAATGGCAACAGGGGATGGGTGAGGGAGGGAGTAAGGGGGATGAGAAAATACTTTAAAGGAATGGCATCTTACTACCAAACCCGTCTTCATTTCCCCTTATTTTTAGGAAGTAGTATCATTGCGTAAATTTCTTTTTGACATTAGGGGGGATGGGGTGATGAAAATTTCTGATTGAATGGGTTTTGCTGAAGATCCGTTCCTAGCACATGTGCGCGCGAACCGCGCCCTAAAAATGCGATTAGAATCTAAAATCGTTAAATGTAATTGTAATTGGATCAAAATGCGCGCGAAGCGCCGGAATTTACAAAAATTTTTTAACTATTATTGTAAATGTGGGGTTATTTTTGGGTGCAAAACCTCATGGGCAATCACATTGGGGGGGGGGGGTGATTGTATTGACCAGCTCCCCCATAAAATATTGGGGGGATATATCCCCCATCCCCCCGGGATTTTACGCCTATGGCCTTGGTGGAGCTCTGCGATTTTTGACAATTTGAACAGTATTTTATGGTATAAAACCATGATTACTTTTTTCTGTAAAATACGCCAGGGGGGGGGGGGGTGGGGGGGGGTTATTTTTTTAGGGGGGGTGGGGGGGGGGGTATTTTTTTTGGGTGGGGGGGGGGGGGGTTGGGGTGGGGGGGGGGGGGGTCGACCGGCTTTGGAGGCAAAAAGCGTGCAACCTTCAGCATGATACAACGGACTTTTTGCAGATTGGCCGTTTTTGAGGGTTTCCTTCTTAAACCTTGACTCTTTCATGGACTTGGAGAGGGTCTGAAATGATCATATGTTATTTCACATTTAATTGAATCTGGACGGATGATCTTTTTTAAGCTTTGAGTTACTTATATTTTCGAAGAGTGTTTTATCTCTCACTGCCACGATTTCATAGCATTTTTCAAACGACTACACAAAATATGAAGGTGTTCAATGGCCTACCTACTTTCAAACATTTTTACATCACTAGGTGTATGCATCATGGAAATTCAGATTCGCAGTTTCTCTATTAATTTTAAAACATTTTTGCCCGCGAACTCATTTTATATATTGGGGTTCCATAGGACCGAACCTACTTATCTCCCAAATGCAAATCGGGCTGTGGATTTACAACGTTAGAGCGGAACACAAAAATTTTCGCCCATAAGGACCCGCCCCGTTATATACTTACGTGTTAATTATGTGAAGGCTGTCCATTGATTTCAAAGGCTTCCACAATCCCAAGATTGAAGATCTTAGATATTGGGGCACATCACTGCGTCTTCTACTCGCCTCAGAATTAGGGAAGCTCCCTTTTGAACAGCTTGAAATTTTTGCGGTGACTTTTCGTCAGGTTCTTGGACCCACCGCCATCTTATTTATCTTGAAAAGGGGTTCCATATTTTTCTCATCATACAAATAGCTGACTTGGAATGCATTAGCCCGGAAAAAGGTTCTGTCAACACTTACACACCACAAGGAAAGCTTCTAGGATGCCCTTATTGTATGTTACTGAGGGGCTACTTTACTGTGCCTACGATTCACAAATAAGCTTGACTTCAGCAAACCAGCATGCAATGAATGTTAGACTTTAAAAGGCCACGTGACGAAGTATTCAAATTCCAATCATACGCTATTTTCATTCATCACAGAAAATGAATTACGGAAAATTATGTAAATGGTCTAGACAAATGTCAAGGATAAAGCATGAATACCCTAATACCCTCATCAAATTTGGGGATAACGTCCTTAACTGCATTTTTCCACTTTTCAAATATTATTGAAATCGGACCCCTACCTTGTCTTTAGGGGGGAATTTCCCCTAGATTAACAAGAAAATACCGCTACTCCCCTTTTTTGCGGTGATCGTTCAGGTTGGTAGCCATTTTCCGAAAAGGACTTAGATATTCTCCCAACACCCGGGATTTATGCTGGATGCATTTAACAAACCAGTATGGTCTAGCTTGAGACTTGAAAAAGGCAGAGTGGGCACAGCTTTCCAATCAGACTCTATTGCCATTCTAATCGAAAATGATTACGTAAAATTTGTAATGGTCCCGGATAAATTTTCGACTAAAACAGGAACTCCGCTTAAACAGGAATCCCCTTAAAACTTCTAAAAATAACCGCCAAAGTGCGCCACCTTCCATGCCTTTATGCCTTTGTATTCATTCAATGGTTATAAACATAAAGCCTCCTGTGGACAAAACTAACATGCCATTATAAATGGGCCATATTTAGATTCATTAGGCAACCTAGCATTTTTCCAGGATTAACACCCTCTCACCCACTTTAGACAAACACAAATTTTCAGTAATTTAGGTTAACTTTGACACCCTGTATGACATGCAAAAAACATTTCATTCGACACAACCTTTGTCGCAGTAACCTTTTCCCATTCTGATTCCACTGCGAATATTCCCTTATTTAATTACCACTGTGGTAATTCCGGTTCAAGTAACATCTTGATAGGTGACCGTGAGTAGAATTACTTTATAATTGATTAATGTTCTAGCACTTAATCCTAACAGAAATTCCTTTTAATGTCTAGGGACATAATTCGTTTGATTAAATTTTTGATGTCATTGAAATATCACATTAGTCAAATTGTCATACAGGGTGATTGTTTCCAGAAATCATTAAAGGTGAATTTTGCAATCTTAACACTTTTAAAAAAAAAAAACAATTTTATTATTTAAATTATACTATAACAGCTTAATGATGATGAAGCACAAGCCTGCTGTTTTAACATGCAGCTTGCAACCAAAACAGGCCTTACATTAGAATTATTTCTCGCAAGTCCCTTTTTTCTGATTATTCACGTTAACAAACTCCGTAAAATTAGGAAAACAGATTTTCCAGTAACTTTTACGGAAAATCTGTTTTACAAAACATAAAAATAAACCAAACAAAAAACCTAAAAAATGTTTAATTTACGTAAATATTATCAAATTTCCTGGCAGGCAATATTTCCGGACTTTTTTTTTTGGTTCCGTTAATTTTAATTACGAAAAATTCTGTTAAAATACACATTTTTTTTCCATATATGAACACATTTCTGTTTACTGTCAAATTTCCGTTATTGACAGAAATTTCCTGTAAATTTACCCAAAAATGACTGGCAATACTGCTGCCAGAAATTTCCGTAAATTTACGGAAACTTTTTTACAGTGTTGGACCCCTTTTTTGATTGATGAACATCCAAAGAGTAATTGCAATCCATTTTTCATTCTAACCTACCAGGTCCTTTGTGTAATAAGCGTTTATTTCTAAGCCTATTAACTTTGTGTTCGTGTATGAAGACCCTGGAAGCGGGAAGTCCCCACTTCTTCCACGGTTATTATCTTCGAAATTCACACACAGGGAGACCGCACGCGAGAAATCATCATTAATTTCAGTATTTTCAGATTCATGTTATTCATATCGCACGATAAATGGTGTACAATGATATTGCCTGATTAACAAATTACAATCTTTGAATAATTCAAGAAAAAAAATCAGGTTGAAAAAACGGTGGCCTACCTCTCTCAGAAAACCCCTATGTGTTTTTAAACTACAGTGATGCGGTTTGATTTGTATCCAATGTTGTCACTTGTATAGTCGTTGATCGTTCCGAAGTACCCATAAATGATTCGCTGATCTCACGTGCGTTAAAGGATTGACAGAGAATAGCGTCTTCTGGAAAGGAAGGTCAGAGACGGAGGAAGGAAAAGCAGGTAAGTAAACCAGCCAATGAATTTACAAACACTACAATTTTACGGCTCCCTTAGATCAGGCTATTCTGATATTAGTAATAGTGAAGTAATAATAAAAGACCCCCAGTTATTCACTATTATTATCCCCCACGTGAATTTTTTTGTTCGTTGGGGTTATTTATAACATGGGTAGAAATACCATAAGTCTATGATTGTGATGTCAATCTGGTTGTACTTGAGGATAATGACATACGGTATTATAGAAAAATGCATTATAAATATCTGCGAGATAGGATTTATAATTCTTAAAATTTAAAAAATAGCTTGTAGTTGCCACTTCACCCGGAAAAGCTGGCTCAATTTGCTGGCATATAAGACCGTAGTTACAATTCATTTTGTTTCCATTAAATGATGGCGTAATTAATTTTCTTTCAGTTTGGTCCCTTTTCAATGAAAACAGCAAGAAAATCAATTTTAGCACAAAAATCTTTCGAAAACTGTTTCATTAACAAAGATAAATTATCTTTGCATTTTAAAAAATGGGCCTTCAAGATATATTGTGTTTGCCTTTGGGTTGCTATTGTGATTCCTTCATTTAAATTCGTTCTTTTATTTTTTGCTGCTTTAGTCTATATTATTATTATTTTCTTTTTCTTTCTCTCTTCTTTCCTTTCTTTTTTCCTTCATGATTTTGGTATGATTGTTGAAATGATGTTGTTGTGATTTTGTGATTTCTTGATCAATAAAAAAACACATAAAGATAAAAAACATTAGATAATAACAATAGTTAAATATTCTGTACGTTGTTTACAAACACAGATGATCGTTCTTACGAGTTCAGGTACATTAAGATTATTTAACCCATGAAAGCTTTAAATATTGTTACTGTATAATTATATGTTTTATTATTTTCATGTTCTGGTTAGAGGCTTTGTAAAGCGCTATGATCATGTCTGGGATTGCGCTATATCAAACGTCGTTATATGATAATACCAGTTATCTAAGGGGAGTAATGCAAGCACTTTTGAATATCATATTCCATGGTTACCTTTATATCAATTAAAAAAAAAGATTTTGGGCACTAACACTACGCCAAACTCGTTATATTGTACTTTTATTTAACTCTCAACATCATTATGTAGTTTCCTTTCATCCATTTGGTTTTAAATAGAAATCCTATTTCATTATTGCAACAAAATTAACTTCGTCCTTTTAAACTGAATCATAAATACCATCAGTACTTAAATTTCACATTCTATATCTGTCTTAAGACACGCCGGAGGTTGAAATCGGCAGATACTTTTAAATAATTTGAAATTTTAGGCATGCAATTGAAATTGGATTGTGCACCAGTTGTGGAGTTACATGGATACTCATCATCGTCACTAAATCTATGTAGCGGATTGAATCTTAGAATGTATATGGAGCGCACAATTAGATTTCCGGGGCAGGGAATTTATTTGAATGAAAAGAAATATCTCCCACTTGTAAGTGAAAACACATGCAGATCTAAAAGAAAAAAAAATATATTTAAACTAAAAAGAAATAAAAATCACGCACTCCAAACTTCAGTACACCCCTGCTACTTAATGGTGCGTTCCGAAACTGGTACCACAGGTACCAGGTACAGGAAAATCAAATATGTTTAAGCCTAGATCAGGCAAAATAAAGAAGCCGTTTGCTTTTACTCATAACTGCATTATGTAACATGTAGGGGACAGGAATGCAAAGTGGTGAAGTACCTGTTTCCACTGGACCATCTCCAACACACACACACACACACACACACACACACACACACACACACAGGCATACGCAAACAGACATACCCACAAACACAGACATACATAATATCGTTGTAGTGTTTATCTTTGTGTAAAATAGGTATCGTTTTTAAACCATAATTACACTGACGGGAGTGAAACGTATTCCAAGGTAGATTCTAAGGCTTAATTGTCTATACTCCATTAGAACGGGAGGTTGAAGTGACGTCATTGCATATGAAACAGATGGTAATACACAACCACCGGCCTCTACACATGGATAGCGGGCTGCCGCACAGTTGAATGGTCGCCGAGTGAAACAACAGGAAGTTGGTTTTTGACCTATACAATATGCCGGAAAACAATGCATACACCTGCTGATGCACATATTCCCCACAGATGTTCTATTGTTTGACAAGGCGTATGCATTGTTTCCCACCATATTGTATAGGTCAAAAACCAACTTCCTGATGTTTCAATCGGCGACTCAGAACCGCTATCCATGTGGAGAGGTCAGTGTACACAATGCGCGTTGAAAGATTTGAATCAAAACGCAACTATTTTACCGGCATAAGCTGTGATTCATCAAAGTGATTGACAAACCCAGAAGGAATCGGGTTTGGGCAGAAGTGAAATAAGTGTAGCGTGTAAAAGGGATTGAGTGGATAAAATTGACCAACTCTGTCTTCACAAGAATGCCCATGCAAATAGGATGCAGAGATAATGGATTAATTCAATTTCTACGAGGAATGAGAATGCCCATGCATTACTTGGCCACTAGTAGTACTATGTAAACATTTACAATCACTTCGGCATCACAATGAGACTTGATGTGATACTATAACCGTAACCTTTCAAAGAGTATCTCGTTATTATTGTTATCGTGATTGACCAAGCGGAGAAAAAGGGGAATAGAGAAGGGAGAGGGAGAGAGAGAAGGGGAGGGAGGGGATGGAGAGAGAGGGAGCGAGAGAGAGAGAGGGAGGGAAAGAGAGAAAGAGAGAGAGGGAGAGAGAATGTAAAACAACAAAGATTCACAGAAAGTAAGGAATTAATACGGTGGGTATTCCAAAAAAGTATAAATGTAAAGGATTTCAACGGATTCACCGTCTAATTTAGATTAAGATGACGTGCTCTGGGTCGTATTTTCCTGTTCTGATATTTTCCTGAAATAAAAAATGAATGAAATTTAAGGGATTATTATGTAAAAATGATAATCTTTCTTTTAAACGGCTTATAATTATATTTTCTTGCTCTATAAGGAAAACGTTCCATTAAACGGACAGCAGTAGTTCGTTCTTTTCTGTTGGTTTTATATCCCTTATGAAAATAACTAGCAACCTGAGGTAGCGGTATTTGTGTTGTTAGATCTGGGAGCATTTTACCTGTAAACACAAGCCAGGAGTCCGCTCCGTGATATTTGAAAAGTGGCATTTAGGGATTTATGGGATATAATAATTATGTTTAAGATCACAGTAGTCATTAGGCTTTTACAATTAAAAATAAGTGTACTGTCTCAAACTGGCGACAACGCTTTGGTGATTTATGTTGTCAGTAATTGTTCCAGGTTCATCAACTTTGAATGTTCATCTGCGGAGATGCTGGCTGCGGAAAGTCAACACTCATTGTACGATGTGTACGGAACATTTGATAACGCTGATGATTATTCAACACGCATAGTTTCTCAATCCGCCTGCTGATTGTTTTTTTAGAATCAGAAGGCAAGATTGATTTTAAATCCATTGGCACATCCTTGGAATACATTGGATTCATAATGTGAAGCAAGTCCAGAAAACTTTGAGGTACTTAGAGTAACAAGCGTTCAATATCATTCCATGTTTATGTAGTTATTTTATTACAAGTAAACAAAAGCAATTAAAAAATAATACAAAACAAACAAACGAACAAAAAACGGGTAACACAAATCCTGATGGTACTGCCAGGAGTGAACATACTTAATTTTTTTTCGCAACTAACATGTGGCCATGTTTTGTGCATTTATCTTGGTCGATACTGCACGCTCGCATTACATTTCAATTTGTTTGGAGATATTGGTTCAATACAGAGTACAGGTATCGTATCAGATGGAAAAGTTAATCATGGTAAATTTAAATCCAGGCTGTAGAATACTGTATACCATCGTGTGTGTGGTCCGCATTAGGATCACCGTTATAGATAGATTATGATTGAAAGGTTAAGGGTTAGTGTTAATGTTGGCTCTCAGCGAAGCGTGTGTTATTTCTGCAATCGTTCAAAACCCACTATTGGCTTAGAAGTTTATTCAACGTTAGATGGAGTTATTAGGTAATCATTGGCACGATAGCTGGAATTTTGTAGGAAAAAAACAAATGACCTTAATGAAATAACTTAAATTCAAACAACCATTGCTATTCCATTGACTATGTTATGTGATGTGTAATCGGGTTTACTTAGCATTGATACAGAAAGAGCGATTGATGCAGAAAGAGTTTTTCAAAACATGTTATAAACAACCAACTCTACCACAGACACTATAACACATTCTTATTAGACCTACGCATACCCTATTGCACATGACATAGTCAGTAAAATGGAAATCGTACTACTGAGTCAGGTTATTTCAAGCCAACATGAACATTTTTGTTAATTTCTTAGTTGCTGTTGAATTGTTCATGGTTTTATTTAAAACTAAAAACAATTGGTAACAAGCTTTGAGTTTAAAAGCACAAATTGTAAATGTTATTATTATGATTGTTATTATTATTATTATTATTATTGAAATTCCATTTAAAAAGAGGAATGCACTCTAAAGCAAGTGTAATTTCAGATAAAAAAGTTAATTTAAAGACACTATCAGTTATCCCTCCGAAAGAGTAAAAATATTTGAAATTTGCAGGAATGGCTTTTAAAAAATTGAAGGATAAGACTGTAGAATTCTCATAAGTTATTTTTTCCAAATGAAAATAGATAGAAAACTAAGAAAACAGCAATATTCAAAGATATGACTCTCCATTGAATAACGTGTAGTAGTAAGTGTCTGTTCTGACTTTTAGTTATGACTAAAATATTCGATTTTGTCCTTATTATGCTGATTTTGGTCCTATCACTTGTAGGGCATGTTAGGACACCTATAACTGTTACAAACATGCAAAAATCTGATTTGTGATGATTTTTTCGATTTTTTGCTTTAGCAAATCACTGATAGTGCCTTTAACTCTAAAATGAGTGACATTCACAAATTATAACTTCTTTAAAGCAGTCTTAGAGTTTGAATGAATGAATATGAATTTATTGTAAGTACAGCTGCTTTTACAATATTAGAAGATAGCCAAGCATTGAGAGATATGCTTCAGACACACTTTGACTGTGCTAGAAAGCCAGTACTTAGCTGGAAACACCGTCTATGACATGCTGAAGAGATTGACATTTCTTAAAAATGCCAACTAAAGCACTTTAAAATATATATAGTGTTATGTACTTAAAATAACGTTGATTAATAGTCAAATATAATCGTTGGATAATGGATCACGCATAACCTGCGTTTAGGAGTGACCGAATCCAGTCTATTTTTAAAAGCATTAACTACGCATTATTGATATAGTAAAACGACTATCATTACGCACATTCTGATCACCTCTGCGTATGACATCTATCCTGGTCAACAAATTGTAATTTTGGTTCATGGTCCGAAACATGTATTATTGCATTTAAGACATAAAGGTAATGCTAAACTCTATCCAATGAAAGTGGTGTGGTCTACACTGTAAAAATTATTTTACTCATGTTGAGTAAAAATGACGCAGCTCTTAATGTTGAGTAAAATCTTAGTCAAAGTTGAGTAAACCTTACTCATTGTTTACTAAATCTTAGTCATTGTTGGGTAAAATATACTCAGCTTTGTGTAAGGTTTACTCAACTTTGACTAAGATTTTACTCAACATTAAGAGCTGTGACCTTTTTTACTCAACATTTTTTTGGAGTGTAGTTATTAGCAAGCTTACCTTTGAACCAAAGGGTCCTCGTTTGTAATCTCAGTGGGGCCACTTGTTGGATTTAATTCAGGAACTTAATTTGGGATTTAATTTGTACCACAGATATTGATTATAACCTGAATACCACTCTCTCCATGGTTCATTTGACATAGGCAAAGGAACCTTGCACTGTGATTCGTTGTGTTTCGTATAGTGTGTTTGAATGTTGCAATAAAGCCGCGCTAAGCTGCTTCCCTCTAATTTGCATTGTGCCTGTCATGTAATTAATAGGGTAAAGTGGGGTAATAGGACCACCTTAAGCAGGATCGTAATTTCCAAGAATTTTATCTTGTAATTCTTTAATCACACCTTCATTAATCAATTGAACAAGCTTTGTTCATGGTAGGTAACACCAAAGATATTCCATTCATCTCTACCAAATAAAAGATACGGCTCTCAAACTTTTGTTGCAAACGGGTCCATATTATATTACACCCTGGGTCGGCAATTGGACCACCGCGTTTATTTACAAGAAGGGCGGGGTAATATGACCTCATAGGTGTCCATATTGCCCTTCCCATAATTTTTACATGGGAATATAGGGTGTCCCCATATTACCCCAGATCACATATCCACCAAGTAATGCAGCCGTTTTTTACTTAGATGGAAGCTAGGATTTGAACCTGTACTAGATGCCTGGGGTAATGTCCACACTACCGTGCTGTTGCCATGGTAACAACCCCCAGACCGAGGCCTTTATTCAGAGAAAATATGGATGTTTTAAAATGTCAACGTTTTCATGGATTTTTATTGTTTTTTGAAAATTTGAAATTTAAATATTTCCGTTTGGCTTGTTAGGACACCCTTCCCAGTGTTTAATATCTGAATTACAGTTGTTGAATGATGTTATGTTCTTTCACGTAGGCAAAGAAGGGACACTCCCACCATCGCTAGTGTTAAAGTTATGAGAGCGTCCATAATGCCCAGGGTCCATATTACCGCCCCTTAACCCTATATTGTAAATTCCTCTAACAATTTGGCTCAGATCATGACCACGATTTGGGAGATCAAATAACCTTAATTATTATTATTAATTTATTATAGTGTCGTCCTATAGCCGATGCTTCTTCATAAAGTTAAAATATGTAATATGGAATCCCGTCAATCCATCACTCTACACGACTGCTCGATCTTTAATATAGTTTGATTACAATAGCGGTTACACAAAAATGCAACCCGTTACATTTTTGACATGAGTTGCCAATGATTTGTTTTACCTATACATGGATAAAAACTTAGTAATTCAAAACTGTTGAAAAATTTGCTTAGTTTATTACTCACACTTTTAGCCCTAGGCCAATCTTTAAGAGTTAAAGAAATTCGAATAATACTGAAAGCATTTGAACAACCAAGGCCAATGTTAACACCTGGATAATATTGCCACTAGGCTTAATGTCTCTCACACCTGTGCAAGCAATGGACGAGGTTGTGGCTTCGATAAGCCGTTCTGCCTTTTATAATTTGTCAACCAGAAACGTTCGGATGTTAATGACAGATGCAGATCTATATAAAACCGTTATGAACTTGTAAGTTAAGTCATAGAGACATTGACCGGTGGCATTTTACACACCCGAACATTGTCCCAAGAGCTAATATTTTAGGGCCTATATGCATATAAGGCCCTATTGGCCTTATTTATTATTCACGAGTTACGTGGAAAGCTAGATACTGATTGAAACCTGTAGTGTACATGGTCTAAGCTGTATGGCTTCACACGTAGGCTCTAAAGTTGCTGATCAGAATTGTTCAGGGTGGGCAACCGCGCGCGCCGTACTATCTGCGTGAAGGGGCCGGAGCTTATGGGTGGCCCCATGCCCGCTTAACCATGGGGGAGGCCGACTACTCAAACCAACAAGCCAATCGGCTTTTACTTCCGTGTTGACGCACGTCACGCTCGGCGCATGGTAAATTACTCCTGAACATTCTGGCAGAGTATAGGTGAAATTTCCGAATGTCACATGAAATTTCAACTGGCCCAAATGATCTGTTTTGCAGACCTATGCAATACAGTACTTCGCCATACATTTGGATATTTGAAACTCAACATTTATAAATCTTTCCATTAAATGCTTTTTTAAGGGCGTAAAATGTCAAATTTCGCGTCTCAGGACAGATGTTGTCAAATATTTTTTCCTTGAAAACTTAAACGCTTTTTAAACATGGTGTTCAAGTTTTAATAATGCTTCGAAAATTTTTTATCAACAATCTGTAAGAACTCAAGATCAACATGATTTTTATGACACTAAATATAGTTTTTAATGTTTTTGTTTTTGCTGATTTAAGAGTGGTTTTTGGCAAATGTTTGTATTGTATTTCACCCTTTTAGTTTGATAGTAAATAAAGACAACGAAAAAATGTTACAATCCCTTTTGTCGCCCATCGATTTTCAGCAGCCGCCGACGTTTCTTCTCGGGCATCGTGGCTTCAGTCATGTATAAAAATTAACATCACCGCGAATGTAATTCATTACCAAATTTGGCATAGTATGCAAAATCAAGCAGTGACAATATACTATAAACGATGCTCTGATTTTTAAAGGCCCTAGGCGTATAGCTGTGGGAGTACAAACCGCTCTTGTTAGGTTGCAAATTGTTCTTTCGGTGACAAATATATAGAGTTGATAATTTATCATACGAAGTGGGACATCAGGGCTCACTACCAGTGGTTTGATTTTGTCGCCAGCCCTTTTAGCTCCACTGATTTGAATAACTTTTTTGGCAAAATTGTTTTGTCACCTTAAGTTGGTTTTTCTAAGTGAACCCTTTTCAGTTTAATGTCTTTTAACACTTAAAGTCAAGAATAAATGGCTTCGGTGGTGGTGATAAACACAACGTTTCTCCGAGTTTTGTCCTATCGTTTTTTAATCCTTGGACGTGATTGCAAGGCAGAGGTTGCTGAAATCATCAACGTGTTCACCGAAACCGTCATTATTTACACCAGTAGGTGGTGTACTAATTATAACAGAATGCGTGTGACTCGGGGTGTTATTTTCGTATCGCTGTAACACAGCATTGCAACTGTTATGACGTCTCGTAGACGTCTTAAGGTCATACTGACCTTTCAAACACAAATATGAAGCCTTGTGCACAAATACTAAATTATATTAATAAACGTTTTAATGATCTTTACTTGATTTGGTCCAAAGATTTGTATGTCCAAAACAAAAATACATAAATTAATCGCACAATTACACCAATTTTATATAATTATACTTATTGTCCCTCAATAATTCCACTAATGTCCACAAGAAGCGTTTTCAGCTTTCACGCTGATATGTCCCACAGCCGAAAGACTTCAAAATGACACGCGCACATTTCATACAAAACTCCTCGGGTATTATATTCCAAGGGATCTCTCCGTCCTTAAAGGTAATCTTGTCCAGCAGTTAAGACGACAAGTTAATTAAGTGGGGTCCCGTCGACGATATAAAATCCACCGTAAATCAGTCCAAGATCATCACCACGATTTCTAACTGTCCACAATTTGGAATCCTATGTTGATTCCCAGCACTTTCGGCTTCAAAGATGACAGTAGAATAATTGTTTTTTTTTTTTTTTTTTTTACAGCAACTCTGCTCACATGAATTTCTATCATTGGCACTAGGTATTGATTCCTGCTCCTTTAATCAGAGTAAACAGCTAGAACTTCTGCTCTATTATAGTGGATACTGTCAGAGAGTCCTTCCAGTGATAGTATTTAAACTACTCCCAGATATATTCCCCTTTCTAACATTCATTACATCACTCTTATGCATAAACATAACCTTACACTAGCCGAACAATCGGAATTCATCACCCGAATTACAAATCACTTCATATATAAACTCTATGGGATGGGGGAATTCCCAGATCTGGCAATGTTTTGATCTTTTAAGCATAAACAATCTGACTTAGTTACTAGTTATTTACATCTTGAGGAATTCCCACTTCCCCTATTGTGCAATCTAAGCTGGTGCAGGTTTGCAAAAC
The DNA here is from genome assembly GCA_023653785.1 of Ophioderma brevispina. Classification (NCBI taxonomy): domain Eukaryota; kingdom Metazoa; phylum Echinodermata; class Ophiuroidea; order Amphilepidida; family Ophiodermatidae; genus Ophioderma; species Ophioderma brevispina. Next base: position 69,356 of record JAMKCH010010550.1, read on the forward strand.
ATCTCTAGGGAATTCCCTTTTCTCTCTTTTAATAGTCAACAAAATACGTTTCCCGTGAGAATCTTTTCTCAAATAATGAGAAAATATATTTAAAATCACAATTTTGATGTAATATACAAATATACGACCCAGTGAAAAATGCACATCTTCCTTGGCATCGTATAGTTGTATATTATTGCCACCGGGTACATACCGTTCTAACAAAATGTGATAACATCCTTTACACTTCAAGAATGGAGTTTCCGTAACCTGACCCATCTAACACAAACACCTTTCTCTGACACACTTATGAGTCGGGAAACTTTTAACGGAATAAACCTGTGCTTTATCCGTGAAGGGTTTCCTACTTCCATAAATGTGTCAGAAACAAGGTGTCAGCTGGGTCAGTTACGGAAATTCCCCTACAAGAAGGCATGTATGTACTCTGAGGAAATGTATATTATCACTACTAGGGAGAAAGTTATTGTTGTCATTAAATGTCAGTTAAGTAGGATATGTCTCAGTACGACCCCGTATTTTGAGTTTCTGTGATTATTCTCCAGTCAGACACTTCTTGAGTTTTACTGTGATTATGCTGAACTCATTTTTCATGTTCAAACAAAATAATCCTTGAAATGCAATGGAAACAAATGATGATCGAAAGTTTCAACAATTAAATTAATGATTTTTTAATTCACATTTTAATTGTTAAACATTAAAAATGGCCTTTTCTGAAACTATTGGAGGAGATTTTTTTTATCTAGTGCAACAAAGTCATATCTACCAGTTATTTACTTTATTGCCCTAATAAAATTCAATTTTGAGTGTACAAAGTCGTATCTACACCAGATAGCCTATTTGACAATCGGTTAAAATTATATTAAATTATGCCTAATGACGCACTTTCATGTACATAAAACAATCAATTTCCGGTCAAAAATATCAGTACTGCTCATCACTCTACCGACTCTACCGGAACGATGGATTCGTATCACCAAATCAATTATTTAGTTTGTCAAAAAAGTCGAGGAGTAAGAACGCCTCAAGAGGACAGCGATGGTTTTTAAATATTCAATACTACATAATACCTCAACGAATATAGACGTTATCTGCTTCAGTCATGCGCGTCTTGTACCAAAGGTGCGCCTTTCTACTAGTATTGTCATTCATTCATATAAACGCATGACCTGGAAGCACCTGTATTACTCCTCAAATGACGACCTACATTTGGCGGATTATTTTAAATAATTTATTCATAGCACGTGCATGTTGCTCTTTTGAAAGTCTTAAATAGACTTTAGTTTGCATGGAGTGGCTTTGTCCATCCGTAATTATTAAAATAAAAACACTGTTGAGCACAACCAAAACATAGCGATATCAGCTATAAATAAATGGCAATAAGGCCACTGAAAAGTAATATATGCAACACAGAACAATATCCCAAACCTCAATTCATTTAACCTCGGCCCATTCGTTTTGTGTTTTGTTTTGAGATCGTGCCCTGCGTGTCAATAACCCCCTACGGGAATACTCCTTAGATTATGACTTTGCTAGTGAAAAATTGAATTGTATCCGATAAATATAATTTTGGTATGCTTTATGCACAATTCATCTCTTTACCTTAAAGAATATTTGTTTGTTTTTAGAGTACCGTCACTACATAGTTAAATAAAACAAAAAACGTTGGTCGTTTTATGTTAGTGGATAGTTCAAATTTAATAAGAACGTATGGTGCCATCATCTGCCATGAAATAGAGTTTTGCTGTGAGATTAGTGCCTTCCGGGCGAATACAAGTGGCGGTACTTGACGTGGCGCTTCTGAGAGCATTATACAAGAACTACATCTTAATATAGCTATAATAGTTACTTTCATGACTTATTAGGGAATTGACAAAGATGACACCTCATCTTCAAATGGGACTCCAAACAGTCGTTATGTTGTTCACAGGTAATGAAACCTGTAATGCACATCCAATTCAATTTGCCGCTGGCTGTCATAACTCGCTGCAATCTCAAAACTCCAAAGAATAAAATGTCATCAGGCATTCAATACTCGGAAAGAAAAATACTAATTTTGGATTTCTTTTCTCGAGATGCATTGAAAATCAAGACAGAATTTAGATGTTGTGACAAGATATATATGGCTAACAATGCTCTCATATAAAAATCATTTCATTTTCACATGCACACACTAAGAATGTTGCTTTAGCGTTTGCTTTTCATAAGTCAATCTTTTCTCCTTGATCATGAAATCTAAGGCGGGTCTTTATGTAGACATGGATTGGGACAGACTGAATGTTTTTCAATGCATCTTTTTTAAAGTACGAACTGTGTCAACCTATTTTGAATACAGGACATTTCTGATGCGAGATGGTGAAATTGATCAATAAAATACATAGTTTTCTGGATTAACAAGGGAGGCCGGTGTTCTTCAATTCCTGTGTTCATGCATGGCCCTAATCATGTTAAATATATTGTAAAATTATATGCAGATTCAGACTATAATTGGTGAGAATGTAAAACACTGTGCCTTTTGTGATTTTATGCTCTAAAAAGTGTTCAAGCACTATACAACGTGGTATATTTTAAAATTTTAAAAGGGGATGATACGATTTAAGTATGTAAAGATTTCATTTTGATAGAATGGCTTTATATACCACAAACTGCACCTGTAAAGTTTCCTTTACAGATTTTGTAATCCCCATAGAGTACTCTGTAAAATTAATATTGGTCAACCAAAAACGGGGCACATCCTTCATACCTGAATAGAAAAATAGTAGCTTTCTTCAGAAAAAATTTGACCACTTCGGTAAAATCTGGGGATCTTGAGACGAGGTCGTTAGCGATCGGACCATGGTTCTTTAAATCCTGAAACCTACACAAAAAGTCTTAAGCAGATTTGGTTTCAGATTTGTACGGTGTAAATGCAAACTCTCATCGAGAAATCCTTGTGGCAAAAACGGAGGTTCTTGTCAAAAATATGGACTTAAATGTATCAAACACTGTGGAGATTACAGAGGGAAAGCTTGCAGAAGTGATGAAGTTACATATGATGCAATGTTGAAGCATGAATATAGCCTCGGTAAATCTTTGTGACCTTGAGTCCATTAAAAAAAATAACTGCACTGAAATCATTACTTCTGCTTCCAAATAAATTAAAATATAAAACAGATTACTTAAATTTATATGAAATTTAATTTGCTGATCCCTAAAACTTATTCAATTCACCAAAATAATCTAATACCAATAACAGAAGATGAGATGATTTGCTTTTTAATTTTAGTGATGGTCGCTATTGGTGGCCATTTTGGATTTTCTGATTAAGTGAAGAAATAGTTTGATATTAGAGAATGGGAGGACCTTTATATGCATGATTCTAGCAGAATCTATGACGAAGCGAAACTCAATTAAGTACACGCAAGGATCAAGTAAATGAACAACCCGAGGTTGTATCATTATTGATCTTCGCGTGCATTGAATGGAGTTTTTTTGTCCCCGGCTTTCGTCATAGCATAGATTCTGCTAGAATCATGCATATACAGGTCCTCCCATTCTATAATATAAAAAATATAATTACGGCCGCTTGAAACTCTGAAATAATAAAGACTGAAATACATTAGTGCTCGTTCATTGGTTTCCACATAACCAGTCCTCTGGCCCCGTGGTATTTCTCCGCCTAGAATGCGAGAGGCGCCGGGTTCGGGGACCGAGACGGGTATTTTCGGATTATTTAGTTCTGTGTCCCAGTTTTCTCCCGAGCTTCTATATAATAAGTGAAGACATCAATGAATTAGATTAAAAAACATTAATTCTTTGACCACAAAAATATATTCAAAATACTAAATTCGTCATTTACCTCAGAAGCTAAGATATGCTATGAAATTGCGGCTATTTGTATATCAATGAATTATTTGACTTCCAAAACATATTAAAAACACTAAAATCATCAACATATAGCTAATTATATATGATGTCAGCCATTGTGGCGGCCATTTTGGATAATTCATTTTCCCCAAGGGGGGGATTTATGTGGATTTTGGATAGGTTATTTATGATGCATTCTGCTTGTCTGGTGCAAAAATCAGTTTGATAATTCTTTTTCGGATCAAAACCCCCTGCTACCACACCACGCTGCGATCTCATAACTTCAAAGAATAAAATATCATCAGTTGTTAAATTCTCGGAAAGAAAATATTATTTATGTTTTAGTTTTAGATTTGTATGAAATATTGTTATGGTTTCTTGTATTATTGATTGTATTCTCTAGATAATTGACTGATAATTTTTAAGTATTATAGTCAAAACAATTTTAAACAAAAAGTATAAAAATATTCTATTTTAAGGTGATTTGCGATTTAAGTGCTTTGTGTTCTTTACTTAAAAAGAGTACCTTGTACTTGCATATTCTCACCACCGAGGTTCGTTGAAAAAATTGCACTTTAAAAGGATTGACAAGAAATAGCGTCTTCTGAGTTTCAAACACTAAAATCTTACTGCTGCCATTATATCATGGCTATTTTCATATTAGTGATAGTGAAGTAATAATAAAAGGACTTCCCAGTTATTCACTATTATTACCCCCACGTGATTTTTTATTCGTTGTGGTTATTTATATCATGGGTAGAAATACCATAAGTCTATGATTGTGATGTCAATCTGGTAGTACTGGAGGATAATGACATACGACATTATAGAAAAATGCATAATATATATCTGTGAGGTAGGATTTATAATTCTTAAAATTTCAAAATTAGCTTGTAGTTGCCACTTCACCCGCAAAAGCTGGCTCAATTTGCAGGTATACAAGACCGTAGCTACAATTCATATTTTTTCGATGAAATGATAGCGCATTTTACGTTTAAAATACAACATGTAAAACCTCAGAAAAGACCGTCAGGTTGGTAGTCATTTTTTTTTCAAAAAGGACGTTAGGACATAAAACTAGTCATTTCCCATCATAATGAAGCAAAAACTGCAAAGTAAACAATAGATGATAACAATAGCTAAATATTATGGATGTTGTATACAGACATAGATGAACTTTCTCACGAGTTTATTTTCATTCAGATTATTTAACACATGAAAGCATTAAATATTGTTATTGTGTATCTGTTTTATTATTTTCATGTTCTGGTTAGAGCGCATTGTAAAGCGCAAGGGGTTTGCGCTATATCAAGCGTCGTTAGATAATAATACCGGTATCTAATGGGAGTAATGCGACCGCTTTGAATATCATATTCCAGTTTTCTGAAAGGAATGGGAAATCTGGTTACCTTTATGACCCTATTTTAAATATTTTTGGCACTAACACTACACCAAACTCGTTATATCGTACTTTTCTTTATAAATTAACTTTCAACTTCATTAATATGTTGTTTCTTTTCATCCATTTCATTTTAAATATAAATCTCATTTCATTATTGCAACAAAATTAACTTCGTCCTTTTTAAACTGAATCATAAATACCATCAGTACTTAAATTTCACATTCTGATCTGGTCTTAAGACACGCCGGAGGTTGAAATCGGCACATACTTTTAAATAATTTGAAATTTTAGGCATGCAATTGAAATTGGATTGTGCACCAGTTTAGAGTTATATGGATACTCATCATCGTCACTAAATCTATGTAGCGGATTGAATCTTAGAATGTATATGGAGCGCACAATTAGATTTCCGGGGGCAGGGAATTTATTTGATGAAAAGAAATATCTCCCACTTGTAAGTGAAAACACATGGAGATCAAAAAGAAAAAAATAATATTAAACTAAAAAGAAATAAAAATCACGCACCCCAAACTTCAGTGCACCCCTGCTACTTAATGGTGCGTTCCTAAACTGGTACCACAGGTACCAGGTACAGGAAAATCAAATATGTTTATGCCTAGATCAGGCAAAATAAAGAAGCCGTTTGTTTTTACTCGTAACTGTATTATGGAACATGTAGGGGACAGGAATGCAAAGTGGTGAAGTACCTGTTTCCACTGGGACCATCTCCAACACACACACACACACACACACCCACAAACACACACACAAAACACGCGTAACCACAGTTACACACTCTCGAAATTTAACGCAGGTATACTTGTGTTACTTTTCTTTTGTTAAATTGGACACACAAGTAGCAGAATTAGACACACGGAATAAAGCAATACATGACGGAATAAACGGAATAAAACAATACATAAGAAATGGAGTCACACAAGTATACCTCAGTTAGCACACACAGGCATACACAAACAGACATACCCACAAACACAGACATACACAATATCGTTGTAGTGTTTAATCATTTATCTTTGTGTAAAATAGGTATCGTTTTTAAACCATAATTACACTGACGGGAGTGAAACGTATTCCAAGGTAAATTCTAAGGCTTAATTGTCTATACTCCATTAGAACGGGAGGTTGAAGTGACGTCATTGCATATGAAACAGATGGTATTAATACACAACGCGCGTTGAAAGTTTTGAATCAAAACGCAACTATTTTACCGGCCATAAACTGTGATTCATCAAAGTGATTGACAAACCCAGAAGGAATCAGGTTTGGGCAGAAGTTTGGCGTGTAAAAGGGATTGAGTGGATAAAATTGACCAACTCTGGGCTCACAAAAATGCCTATGCAAATAGGATGCAGAGAGAATGGATTAGTTCAATTTCTACGAGGAATGAGAATGCCCATGCATTACTTAGCCGCTAGTAGTACTATGTAAACATTTACAATCACTTCGGTATCACAATGAGACTTGATGTGATACTATAACCGTAACCTTTCAAAGAGTATCTCGCTATTATTGTTATCGTGATTGACCAAGCGGAGAAAAAGGGGAATAGAGAAGGGAGGAGGGGGGGGGAGGGAAAGAGAAAGAGGGAGAGAGAATGTGAAACAAAGATTCACAGAAAGTAAGGAATTAATACGGTGGGTATTTTAAATAGTATAAATGTAAAGGATTTCAACGGATTCACCGTCTAATTTAGATTAGGATGATGTGCTCTGGGTTGTATTTTTCTTTTCTGATATTTCCTGAAATGAAAAATGAATGAAATTTAACTAAGTCCTTTTTAAACTGAATCATAAATACCATCAGTACTTAAATTTCACATTCTGATCTGGTCTTAAGACACGCCGGAGGTTGAAATCGGCACATACTTTTAAATAATTTGAAATTTTAGGCATGCAATTGAAATTGGATTGTGCACCAGTTTAGAGTTATATGGATACTCATCATCGTCACTAAATCTATGTAGCGGATTGAATCTTAGAATGTATATGGAGCGCACAATTAGATTTCCGGGGGCAGGGAATTTATTTGATGAAAAGAAATATCTCCCACTTGTAAGTGAAAACACATGGAGATCAAAAAGAAAAAAATAATATTAAACTAAAAAGAAATAAAAATCACGCACCCCAAACTTCAGTGCACCCCTGCTACTTAATGGTGCGTTCCTAAACTGGTACCACAGGTACCAGGTACAGGAAAATCAAATATGTTTATGCCTAGATCAGGCAAAATAAAGAAGCCGTTTGTTTTTACTCGTAACTGTATTATGGAACATGTAGGGGACAGGAATGCAAAGTGGTGAAGTACCTGTTTCCACTGGGACCATCTCCAACACACACACACACACACACACCCACAAACACACACACAAAACACGCGTAACCACAGTTACACACTCTCGAAATTTAACGCAGGTATACTTGTGTTACTTTTCTTTTGTTAAATTGGACACACAAGTAGCAGAATTAGACACACGGAATAAAGCAATACATGACGGAATAAACGGAATAAAACAATACATAAGAAATGGAGTCACACAAGTATACCTCAGTTAGCACACACAGGCATACACAAACAGACATACCCACAAACACAGACATACACAATATCGTTGTAGTGTTTAATCATTTATCTTTGTGTAAAATAGGTATCGTTTTTAAACCATAATTACACTGACGGGAGTGAAACGTATTCCAAGGTAAATTCTAAGGCTTAATTGTCTATACTCCATTAGAACGGGAGGTTGAAGTGACGTCATTGCATATGAAACAGATGGTATTAATACACAACGCGCGTTGAAAGTTTTGAATCAAAACGCAACTATTTTACCGGCCATAAACTGTGATTCATCAAAGTGATTGACAAACCCAGAAGGAATCAGGTTTGGGCAGAAGTTTGGCGTGTAAAAGGGATTGAGTGGATAAAATTGACCAACTCTGGGCTCACAAAAATGCCTATGCAAATAGGATGCAGAGAGAATGGATTAGTTCAATTTCTACGAGGAATGAGAATGCCCATGCATTACTTAGCCGCTAGTAGTACTATGTAAACATTTACAATCACTTCGGTATCACAATGAGACTTGATGTGATACTATAACCGTAACCTTTCAAAGAGTATCTCGCTATTATTGTTATCGTGATTGACCAAGCGGAGAAAAAGGGGAATAGAGAAGGGAGGAGGGGGGGGGAGGGAAAGAGAAAGAGGGAGAGAGAATGTGAAACAAAGATTCACAGAAAGTAAGGAATTAATACGGTGGGTATTTTAAATAGTATAAATGTAAAGGATTTCAACGGATTCACCGTCTAATTTAGATTAGGATGATGTGCTCTGGGTTGTATTTTTCTTTTCTGATATTTCCTGAAATGAAAAATGAATGAAATTTAACTAAGGGATTATTATGTAAAAATGATAAATTATAAGCCGTTTAAAAGAAAGATTATCCATTACAAACGGACAGCGGTTAGTTCGTTCTTTTCTGTTGGTTTTATCCCTTAAAACCCTATCGGACACGGGACAAGTGTATATGTGTTTAGCACATAATGCAGGGGGCTTGAGGGTCGCGTCCAGAAATACTTTTGGTCATTTTGAAAGCCATTTTAAAAAGGAAATCAGCAAAGACTAGGTTTGTTGGGACTAATTTAGATGAATTTTTCATGCTTCATTTTGAATATATGCACTGGAAAAGTAATAATTTTGACCTTTTTGAAACAAAATTGACCAAATTGATCAGTTCAGCGACTGGAGTCGCTTGCCGACTTGTTTCAAAGGATGTAAGTCCCTAGAGGGAAAATGGCTAAGCAACCTGTACGATTAACGCAAAAAGGGACGGGGGTAGCGGTATTTGTGTTGTTAGATCAAGAACAAAGTGAGAAAAGTGGCAAAAATGACATTGGGGATTCATGTGGGGTAGTAATAATTATGTTAAGTTCACAGTAGTCATTAGGCCATTTCAATTACAAAAACAAGTTACGTCTCAATTGGCGACAACGCTTTGGTGATTTATGTTGTCAGCAATTGTTCCAGGTCATCAAATTTGAATGTCATTGCGGAGATGAAGGCAGGGAAAAGGAACACCTCATTGTAACGATGTGAACGGAACGTTTGATAACGCTGATGATCATTCAACACGCAATGTTTCGCAATCCGCCTGCTGATTGTTTTTTAGAATCAGAAAGCAAGATGATTTTTTAAATCATTGGCAGATTCCTTGGAATACATTGGATTCATAATGTTGAGCAAGGTCCAGAAAAACTTTGAGGGGTAACTTAGAGTAACGAGCGTTATTCAAATCATGTCATATTTTGGTAATTATTTTATTACAAATAAACAAAAGCAATTAAAAACAAAACCCCAAAAAATATTTAAAAAATACAAAACAAACAAACGGAACAAAAAACGGGTAACACAAAACATGATGTACTGCCAGGATGTGTGAACATACTTAATTTTTTCGCAACTACAACAGGGACGATTTTTTTTTTTTTTGTTTGTGCATTTATCCTGGTCGATTAGTGACATGCTCGCATACTTTCAATTTTTGGAGATATTGGTTTCAATTACGGAGTACAGTATGTACAATGGAAAAGTTATCTATGGTTAATTTAAAGCCAGGTTTATAGACTATGTATACCGTCGTGGAGTGGTCAAGCCATAGAGGATCACCGTTACAGATATATGATTGCAGGTTAAGGGGTTAGTGTTAATGTTGGTTCTCAGCGGAGCATGCTGTTTATTTTGCAATCGTTCAAAACACACTATTGGTTTATAAAACCCACTATTGCCTTAGAATTTAATTCAACGTTAGATGCCGTTATTATGTCATCATTGGAACGATAGCTGGAATTTTGTAGGGAAAAAGGAAATGACGTTAATTGAATGAAATAACGTAAGTTCGAACAACCATTGCTATCTTCATTGATAGTTTATGTGATGGTGTAATCGGGTTTTACTTGCAATGATACAGAGAAAGAAAAGAGTTTTTCAAAACATTTATAAACAGCCAAAACTCTACCACAGACACTCAAAAACATTCTAATTAGACCGACGCTACCAGATTGCACCTGACGTAGTCAGTAAAATTGGAAATCGTAACTACTGAGCCGAGTTATTCAAGCGCACATGGACCATTTTTGGTAATTTCTTCGTTTGCTTTTAATTGTCATGGTTTTTATTTAAAACTCCGAAGAATTAATTTGGTAAAACGGGTTTAAAGGGTCCCAGGAAATGAGTGATTAAACATACCGAATAGTTTGTGGGACCATTCCATTCCAATAAACATACAGGGCCAGAAAAAAAGAATACCCTACCAGTGGACATCATTTGTGAAACGATGATTAGCAGTCAGTGTCATGAATAGATTCACACCAGTCAACCTGGAATTATTTATATTACTCTCTGAAAAATCAATTGTACCACAAATGGTGTATCACCAACCCAAATATGAATGCTTTCTGGTCCTCCTGAGAACTGACACAAACCACATCAATTATATTGGCATTTAATGGGACCTGTTAAAAGGAAAACAAGAACAAATATTACATGTATTATTATGATCGTTTTATTATTATTGGAATTCCATCTAAAAAGATGAATGTACTCTCAAAGCAAGTGCAAAAAAAAATAGTAATGAACACTAAAAAAGAGTGACGTTCACGAATTATAACTCTTTAAAGCAGTCTTAAAGTTTATGTGTGATGATTACATGATGAATATGAAGTTATTGTAGCTACAGCTGCTTTTACAATATTGGAAGATAGCCAAGCATTTGAGAGATATGCTCAGACATACTTTGACTGTGCTATAAAGCCAGCACTTACCTGGAATCTTTTAAAGAAACACCGTTTATGACATGTTGAGAGGATTGAATTTTCTTAAAATGCAAACTAAACGCACTTTAAAAAATACATCGTGTTGTTATAAAATAGGAGTGAGGCCGATCCAGTCTATTTTTAAAAGCATTAAATACGGATTATTGATATAGTAAAACGACTATCATTACGCACATTCTGATCACCTGCGCATGACTCTATCCTTGGATCAAAAAAATGCAATTCGGTTCATGCCCCGAAAATGTATTATTTTGGCAATTTAAGACATTAAAACGTAATGCTAAACTCTATCCAATGAAAGTGGTGTGGTCTAGGGTAGCAAGGCGTAACTCTGGACAGAGAAGATGAGAAAGAGGAGATGGCTGAGTTTGACATCGATTACCCAGGATTCTCCCATGCACCGGCTTATTGTTCGGGAAACATCAAGGGCGCCCGGATTGGACATTGAAGAATCTGATCATCCGACTCAAGCTTGGCCAGGCGGGAAAGTTTCACAACAGGAAGTAATGACACACTACTACTAAAAAACGTTTATTATTTCCAGCTAAATGTTCTTTTCTGGTAAGGAACTCCACGTTTCTCTGAACCAATAAATTATTTATTGATTAGTGGCGAAATAATTGACGGAAACTATGGACTTTTTAACGAAAGAAAACCGCAAAAATCAATCCTTTTCGGAAAGCTAACCTTGATTTAAGGTTTAGAGTAAATAAAAGGATGTGGTTTTTTAGCATCATTAAACATTTCCGGATAGTTCCGCTGAAATATGATATGATGAATGATTAGGTAAAGATATTTAGACTACGGGCTACCATACCCCCCCCTGCACCCCCCGGGATTTTGGAGCCCCTTTTGTGAAGCTTATACCATAAGTAACTGAAATCAGGTTGTCTGCAAAAATCCCCACCCTGGGGTTTTAAACGGTTGAGGGCGCTTTTTCAAAAAGGGCTGCCAAAATACATACCACCCCCCTCGGGGAGAGAAGTACCAACATGCCTAGTACAACACAGAAACATCACAGGCCACTTGATTTGGTACCAATAGATAGCTATGGTCCTCCTCTATCCAATGATACAAAACTGAGTACCCACAGGTCTACATTCGTCACAATGAAGTTATAAAGTTCGCATGTTAGCAAAATGGTAAATTCCATAGCCAAAATGGGGAAAAATTCAATTTTTCGCCAAATATGTTAGCAATATCCAATTTTCATGAGGTTTTTGGCTCTACTTGATGGAAAATGACTAGTTTTATTAAAATGAGAGCATTTTAGTGGTATAATAATGTTTGAGTCGCTAAAATGCCGAAATACCAATTTTCTCTTCCTCTCTCACCCTATATTCAGTACATGTATTTTCATACTTTCCGCAACATATGACGTCTCAAAGTGACGTCATAAATGGGGAGGATGCCGGCATTTATTTTGTACCAATGGAAAGAAGAAGGAAACTCTAAGCCTACCCTGTGGTACCAATTTACAGGAACGGATGTTCAGTAACGAAAATTCACGGGGGGGGGGTCGGGAGTTGATCAGATGATCTGGTTGGAAGTTAAATGATGGTGCACTAGATACAAGGGGCCTCAAGAGAGGTGATGCCACAGAGTTGCTGACATAAGAGTAGATGAAGAATAATCTGATTACAAAGGAAGACAATTAGGACATGACTCAAGAAGAGGAGAGGAAAGAGGAAGATTCAATTTATGATCCAAAGGAGCTGCATTTAAGCTTCGATACCAATGGAAAAGCTTGCTTAAAAGATCGCTAATTGAACAATACCAATGATTATTAAAATTGGAAAATTCTTCTTATGTAATCCCAAACACAGTGTTCCAAAGGGATCTGCCAGAGGTGGGTACAATTGTTCTGGCTGCTTCACTGAATTCTGCAAGGTCCTGTCTGTGCATTGTTGCACCAACATTGTGGCAGACCAAAGATTGCTCCAGTATCCGATCTGCTTCTTTTCGACTCACTGTCTGCAAGGAAACCTTTGATCGGCCCAATCTGGATCTCAATCAGCTGGGACACCGCCACTCATCCCACGAGAAGCCAGCCCCAGGCGGAAGATGCACCATTCAATACCAATAGATGGCACTTGGTTGACGCAAGCTTTCTTCGACAAGCCCAACTCCCCCAAACTTCCGTAGAGAGATTTTTTTAAAGGACCGGACTTGCCTAAGAAAAACTACCCCGAGACCTCCGGAACCTAAGGCGTCAGCCAGCCGGCCTCTTGTCCAAACACAGGGGTTGCCTCCATACCAGATACTTGGCCGCTATGCTCATGCAGCTACGCTGCTGCATGAATAAGTTGTCCGCTGGAGTTGGCCGAAGACACCCCGCGACCAGCCGGGAGGAGGCATCCACACGACGGGTCAAGATTTGGGATGACCCCTCCCATACAGGGCAAGCATACTCCACACATTAGCAGCACAGGCAAGCGTCGATTCAGGGACCCCCACCCCATGCCGGGCATACAGGGTAATGGGGAAAACCCCTTGTGGGGTTCAGGGGCCGAGACGGCGGGAACGGACGGCGGAAGCTCTTGAATTTAACATGTTCGAGTGCTTTCAGAGAGGGGTTTTATGTCCTTATCTAGAAGGGGGGCCGATGAACTTGCTGACGTTGCGGTTTGTACAGGGCGGAGCCACCAGAAGCTTTGGGGTTGTATCATGTGTCAGGGCATACGGAGAGCTCCGGTGATCTCCACAATTCATGAGCAGATGAACTAGCGTCCCTGGCGGGTCACAGGGTTCGGAGCCGTGGGAAGCTCTTGTGTTAAATAGCATGTTTGGGGGCCTCGGAGAGATCACAGTTCTCTCATTATACGGCAGAAGATGAACTATACTGCTCTTGGGGGTGGTCAAGGTGACGGAGCCCGAACCTCTTTTCAGTTTTAGTCAGTGCTTGAGTGCCGTCGGAGAGCTCTCAGTTATCTCATTATTCTGTCGAGCAGATGGACTATACTTGCCCTTGGCGGGGTCAGGGTTTCGGAGCCTGTGGAAGCTCTCGAGTAAATAGCATTTTTGAGTGCCTCGGAGAGATCTCAGTTAGCGCATTATCTTGACGCAGATGGACTATGCTGCCTGTGACCAAGAAAACAACAAAAAATTCCACCCCTCCCCCTTGAATCTTGCTCCGAGTGCGCCTAAATGCCAAAACGCTTCTAGGTAATCATTCTCTATCCTTTCTGGTAATTTTAGCAAAAAAAATGTGTAACACCTTCACCGGGGGTTAGGGTATGCCGTCCAAACAAGTCGAAGGGTAGGGGGAGGGGTGGTTGCCACCTGAGGAGATTTTCTGGGTGAAATTTGAAATATTGTGCAAAGAAATGGCTCTAAAACTCTATGTAAATGTAAAACTAGTCATTTGCCATAATTTAGCACTTGAAAACGCAGGCATGGAAATCCGAATGCCTACCTTTTTGAGCGTTAAATTGGATTTTGCATATTTTCTGTGGAAAAATGCCAATTTCGCTGACCGCGGGACCTGATGACGCATGTGACGCCATACTAGGTCTGTTGGTACTTTATTGGTAGCACTGAAAAGAGGAGGACCATAAGCATCCATTGGTATCAAAATCATAAGCTTCGGGTGCTTTATAACGAATTCTTGAGGGGGTGTGGTAACCACCCCCTCCCCTTGGTAATCCGTGTTATAAAAGGCTGGTAAGACGAGGGTTAACAACATGGTTAAGGAGGCTGTGGTTGTGGGCTAGTGTTATAGTAAGTTATAGTAATATTTGTACATAAAGCGCCCTCTATATATACACTGAAAGTCTAACAACTTGATTTTTAAAGGGTTTACGTTACCTCAAACAAAGCCACTGGTGCATGACAAAGTATATAATTCGGTGACACCGCATTTTGACTTTAAAGAGGCATTCATTATTGCGTAAAACTAACGGTGTTGCATTGTTTTGGTGGCCATTGAAAATGACGCCCTCTAGAGCAGGTTAAGCAGCCAAAAGGTGGTTCAACTATTCCTAAGTGTTGTTTCGTTGCGGACTATGTAGTCACATAGTGCATGAATTGGATCAAAAATTAAGAGATATGTCAAAAAGGGCGATTAATGAAATATTGGCCGCCATTTTGAAAAAAAAGCGGCCCCTCAACTCTTGACCCAGGTGGGGGATTTTTGCAGACAACTGATTTTGATAGCTATATCTATAAGGTTCCAAAAAAAAATAGTGTCTCCAAAAAATCAACGGGGGGGGGGGTGTCAGGGTTTCGGTTATGGCTCATGACCAATTTTGAATACACCTCAACCGTACCTGTTTGTGTCAGAAAACTGTTGAAAAATGTGCTTAGTTTATGACTCAACTTTAACCACAGCAAATTCTTGAAGAGTTAAAGAAATTAGAATTATTGCCCTTACTGAATAAAACATTTGAAGCCAACCAGGGCCAACGTTACACCTGGATAGTATGCTACTAGGGATTAATGTCTCTCACCTGTTGCAAGCAATGGACGAGGGTTGTGGATTCGATTAAGCGTTCTGATTTTAATTTGAACAACCAAAAACGTTGGGATGTTAATGTAGGGGCGGATTGGGGGGGGGGGGGGGGGGGGACAAAGATCTAGATAAAGCCGTTAAGCCATATCATTGACTAGGAATCTTAATCTTGCACATGAGACATTGACACGGTTTTAGCCTTTTTATACACGCCGAACATTGTCCCAGAGCTAGATTTTAGGGGCCTATGCCCAAATAGAGCTAGGCCTATTTATTATCACGCGTTACTATGGAAAGGCTTAGCTTTTTTGAGGTAAGTCGGGGTGACGAGGCTGTGGATCACGAAATGCCCCTTTAATAAAAAAAACAATCTTTCCAATATGGTTTTCCATATGCAATAACTTTAAACCTCTTCGCGTCTCATGAAGATTTTTTCCAATATTTTCTTTCTTGAAAGCACTTCAACTTAAACGCTTTTAAAAAACGTTTCTTAATGGTGTTCCAAGTTTTCGTGCTTCGAAAAAAGTGTTGTTTACAAAACATGTGTAAAGACTCAAATCGGCTTGTTTTCGATTACAACTAAAATATAGTTTTTTAGGTTTTTTGTTTGTGATTTAACGAGTGGTTTGTTGGCAAATGTTTGTATTGTATTCACCCTTTTAGTTTTTGATAATAAATAAGAACAACGAAGAACATTGTCACTTATCCCTTTGTCGCGTCTGCGATTTCAGTCCGCGACATTTCCCGGCCATCGTGGACAGTTTGTTAGATTTAAATTAAAATCCAACCACGCGAATGTAATGGCATTAATACCAGGAGTGAAACAAATTTTCAAGTAGTATTGCAAATCAATCAGGGCATCATAATTTTTTCTCTGATTAGCCTAGGCGTATAGCTTGTGGGAGTACAACCGCTCTTGTTTATTTGAATATTGTTCTTTTCGGTTACACATAAGAATTTAGTTGATATAAAATCACATTTAATAGTAAGAAGGGGACATCAAGCTCACTACCAAGTGCTTTATATGTCGCATCTAGCCTTTAGCTCCATGATTTGAATGAATTTGGCAATATTGTTTTGTTAATAAGTTGGTTTACTAGTGAACCCTTTTAGTTTAAAAATATGTTATTTAAAACCTTAAAAGACTAAGAATAAAATTGCCTCGTTGGGTTGATGATAAAGCAGCACCGTTTCTCGAGTTTTGTCCTATCGTTCAAAACACAAACCTAACTTTTTTAAATCCTTGGAACGTGAATTGAAAGGCAGAGCGTTGCTAAAATCATCAAACGAGTTGTTATGATGACGCTCGTAGACTTCTTGAGGTCAGAAGTACCTATCAACACAAATAAATGCGCCTTGTGCACAAGTGATCTCATTTTAATATAAATAAACAGTTTTAATGATCTTTAATGTCTGGTTCAAGATTTGGAAGTCCAAAATAAATTACCTAAAATTACACCCATATTTAAGATTATAATTACTTATAGTTTGCTTAGTGTCCTGTGTTTTGAAAGCGTTGCAGTTCACTGACGATATGTCCCCCAGCGAAGACTCCAAAACGACAGCGCACAACTTCACATAATTTAACTCCTCGGTAGGTTGGATTCCATGGGATCTTCTCAGTCCTGAAGATAACTTTTGTCGAGCAGTTCAAGACGTCAATGTTAAATTAAGTCCCCATCGACGATAACAAATCCACATTATAATTCAGTCCAAGATAATCACCACGATTGCTATCTGTCCACAATTTGGAATCCCTATTTTGATTCCCCAGCACTTTCGGCTTCAAGACGACAGTAGAATAATTACAGCAACTTCTGCTAAATGGAATTAAACTATAATAAATCCTGGCACTGTACATTCTGCCCCTCAAGGCAGATAAAACTAGCTATCTCTAGCTAGCTGTTTTACTAGTGAATGCGGGAAGAAAGTCCTTCCAGTGAATAGTATTTAACTTCTCACATATAGATTCCCCCTTTCTAACAATAATCTTATCAAATCATTCTTATGCATAACATAACCTTGCCAGCACCATCAAACCGATGTCATCATCTGAATTACTTCACTTCACATATATAACTCCTGTGGGGAATTTCCTTATCGGTTACAAGTTTTGATTCTCCAAACTGAAACAAGTTTCTATTTTAGCATCCTTGGGGAATTCCCACTTCCCTTATTGTGCCATCTATCTACAGTGCATCCTGCATAAACCACTCTAGGGAATCCCCTTTTCTCTCTTTTATAGTAAACACGGGCTTTTCCCTTGAGAAATCTTTTCTCCAATAAAATTGAGAAATAATATTTTTAAAAGTTTAATCAGAAATAGAGGCCATTACAAGTGTTCATACCGAACCGTCCAATATTTACAACATCCAGTAGGTGTTTTACTAATTATATACAGAATGCGGTGGACTTCGTGTTAGTTTCGTATCGCTGTAACACAGTGTTGCAACATACTACCCAGTGGAAAATGCACATATTTCCCTGTCTAGTAATAGTTTGTCATTTTCATATTGCCCAGGGTAAATACCGTTCTAACAAGTGCTCAACAACATGTTGATAACTCCTATACACTACAGAAGTCAACGTTATGACACTACGAGGAAATATAGCATTATTTAACATTAAAGAGTGACAGGACGGAGATTTTTTTTAGATACAACTTTTCTTCTCAATTTCTCACTGGATCGGTATTGTAGACCACCTACCGAGAACGTTCTTTTCTAAGGTTTCATTGGACAAACAGGTGGCAAAGGGAGACAGCAAACCTTGTTTTGAACTGCCTGTTTATCGTAATCGTTCCCCATATAAAACCGTGCGTTGACTTTCTGTCCGTGCCCCGACAGAAACTATAAATCACATCTTATTAAAGACGGCGTATTTGGCTTATCACTTCAGGTGTGATCTATAACATTGTAAGCATATTCCAAATATGTAAAAACCGGGGTTCGAGAAAAAATGGGGGCGCTTCTTCTTCTGGAATCCTCCTCATTTCTCTTAAGTGACCAAAGGTTTTTCACTCCCGGTTGGTGCCCAAAGGGGGGGGGGCATGGGACCCCACACTAGGAACCACTTTCCCCCCCGAAGGTTTTTCCACGATTTAGACTACATGTGAAGGGTCACAAGACCACCCCAAATCAGCAATAAATGAAAGACGTCGCCCGATAAAAGGAAGGAGTACGCCTCTGTAGTTTTCATGAAAGCAGATGAACTTGAAACATTCCGCTTTTAAAGGGACATGTCCAAAGTTTTAACTTTTTACCCAGTTTTCAAAATCCACTTTTACCTAAATTCCCTAGAAAGACGGTTTTATTGTAAATTATAATACAGGCTTTTAATGGGTAACTGAAATTTCCAAAATATGGACCCTTTCCCCCCCAGAACCACGATACCTGCTTTGCAAGGATGTGCTTTATTATTAAGCAATATTATATGAGTGGCATTCTGGTTCTTGGGGGGGAAAGGCCTCATTTTTTTGCATTTTGTTTTCGTGGGCTTGGGGTCTGACCACTAAATGGAATTGCATAAACACACAACATATTATTACATAACATACCCATGCCACATCACTATTTGGTAAGGTATGCTAATCTACAAGGGCTCAGTTCAGAAGCCTTTAATGGGGCTCATGTTAATGACAGCTGACATTGCATATCCTGGGTATCATAAATCATACTAAAATACAAGGTGATGTATTTGTTCAATACAATGGTGAATGAAGCTATTGAACTGTGCCAATGGAATTGTGATTTTATTAGCTCATAGCGCTAGCAAGCTTGCTCATGATATAAATAGAGTGGTCATGGGCCATTGTGTCGTATTCCAGAATCTGCTTTGTGTGAAGACATTTATAAATCCAAATCGCAGAGTCATAAGCTAATGGTATTTGGGTATTTTTATTAAGGGCTGCCTCGTGTAGCCTCTTTTAGCTTATAAGGACAAAAGGCATGGTATATACGTCACTAACAGCCCTATAACAAAGGTGTGGCACTATGCAATCGTCCTGTTTTCTTCTTCATTTAAGTAAATAAATGGTCATTGGAATGGATGAATACTCTAAGCTTGCTTTTTCCAGAGAGCATCCCCTGAACTTTTCAGACTTTTGTCATTTTTATCTGATACAAATGTATTTTTTGGGATAAAATAACCATTGCGTACTGTTAAAAGTAGTTGTAAAACACCAACTCAAACTTATGGTGAAATATAACTATTATGATTATAGAGGGGCCTCCTTCTCTCCTTATCCGGTGATGTCCTTTGTTATTTGGGCTGCCAAATTAGGGGCACAGCATTGTTGCGAAAATTGACAAAAAGATGTAAATTTCAGATGACCCTTTCGCCTTACATAAAACTTTTTGATAACTTTATTTTTATGCTGATATCTATTCTAGAAGACCCGAATTACATATATTTAACAACAACCTTCAGTTTTAAGGACCTGTATTTTTTACGGTGTTTGCAACATACACGGTCATTTTCCCTATACTTTGCACAGTAACGGTTTTAGCAACATCCATGATGAATCGTTTGTTTTCAGCACATAAGGGTTAATTATTGTTAATGTTACTAATAATTGTTTTACTTAATGTATGTGTGAACATATAAGCAAAAATAGCTGTGGTTCCTTTGATAATTATCAATTTACCAGATGACTTCCGTTAGTGCCCAAGGGGGGGGGGGTCGCCTGGAACCCCCCACTAATTTAACTCATTAACTGCATGGCCGATTTTAATTTTTTTTGGGTATGATAAGAATCGCATTTAAAAGTCAGGACAATACAAAAAATTCGGGTCAAAAATCCCACGCGTAAAGCGGGCCATCGCGAAAACAAAATTTTGGGGGTCCTAGGACCCCCCTGGTCACTTAAGTGTTAAAGCACCTAACAGCACATTTTATTGAAGAGCGCCCCCCAATTTTACCAAAACTTTGAGATTTTCACACGGTTGTATTGGTATCATGGCTAGTATTCTATACCTGTGAATGGTTAAGCTAAAATGTCTATGTGTCGCAACGAAAGGTTTTGTAGTTAGATAATTAATATCGGAGATCTCCGATAATAATTCTGGATCCCAATTCTGATTCCTGAGTTTTGATTAAACTATACTAGTTTTCAGTGAAAATATACCCCTAACGGGACTAATTTGCGGTAAGATTATACCCCTTGCGGGACCTGTTCTCAATACATGAACAAATACACATTTAAAATAACCAATATACAAGACAAAATGACACTTGTGCTATAACTGCAAGAAAAAATACACACTTAGGGTTATTTTGCTGATATGTTTAGGTTATATTTTCCTATTTGTATTATTGAACCAGTCACAATTACAACTGAATTTGTACCCCTAGCGGGACTAGAACTTGGTTATTGTGAATTTGATACCCCTAGCGGTAGTCCCGCATTGCAGCTAGTCCCTCCTTTTTTGGAACGAGCATGGGTTCCGACCAAAATCCAAGACACCCCCGGGCGTGTTGACCGGTTCCATGTAAGCCGCAATGCATGTTTGAGTATGTTCTTCCCAGCATGCATCGAGTGCTGATTCGCCGATTCCCGATGACCCGGATTCTTTACGCAATGAAGAAAACTACCACAGAACTGCGAATTTTCTCGAGCGAGAAATCGGATTAGGATTATCCTCGGAAGGGCCACTTGTGAGGATATGAATAACAATTTCAATTATAGGGCGGCAGAGGGATTGCTCTAAGCAAATTGGATCTTTGTGCTTCCTTCTTATTAGTCCATAAGCTGCCATCATCAGATTTTCCGTTCGTTGCACCCAATTAGTGATTAATTTTCCCATATATCACCTTAAAGGGGAAGTCTCCCTGACTAGGATTAGGTATGTTTCCGCCCCGAAAAGCTGCACGTTAGCGTGTCCTGCCCATTTCAAAATGGCTGCCATTATTTTATGTAAAACCGCCATTATAATTTCATTACAGATAGAAATGTTATCCACGACTACACAAAACCAAGTTTTTAACTGCCTGAAGAGGGCTTAAACATCTAGGCGTCCAAGATGGCCGCCGCAAGGAGGCATATTTTGCTAAATGAACTTAAACTGGCAAATTGTTGAAATAAGAACCTGGGTGATATTTTGGGAGCTCCAAAAAGAATTTATGGCATTTATATTTACGTACAGGCTTGTTTTTAAAGATGGCGGTGATTATACTCGCTCTATGATACGTAAATCAGGAAGAAAAGCAGCCCTACCCATCTTTTCGACGTTATTAAACAACACTTTCTAATAATGACCCTAAATCATTTCCAAGATGTAAAACATATTAAAGTGGGGTATTGACTTGTCCTAGAGAGTGCTGTTACTATAGCTGGTTACTACTTGGGCCATATATCGTAGTTTAAACTGACTATATAATAGTTCATAGGAAGACAACAGCTCATATCAACCTGATACAATAAAATCATAATAAATGGGTGTGGGTTGTATTTAAGGACTACTCAGTGACATGACGTCATAAGTGTTTCCCAGTAAAAATAAAAAATATGCTTATGAGGAAGTGAAAAAATTGTCTATATGTAGAAGGAAAATTTAAATATGGTGACCTAAGTTTCTTTCGAGCACATCAAGTGCTATCTTTGTTTCTGACTTGTACCACAGGCTCCTTCTCTCTCTCCACTGCCTAGATCGGCTTCCTTCCCAGCGTCAACTAGTGTTGAGTGGTCTGCAATTATCCAGAAGTACGAGAGAAAATTGCGGAAAATGTTATCAATAGTTTTCGTTATGGTTCTTATTATGTCGAAAAAGATGTGCAGGGGTGATTGATTTATGTCCCCCGAAGCGGGTATAACCGCCGCCATCATGAGTTATGATCATGTCCGCAATACACAAATGTCATTGAATCTCTTTTTGGTGCTCTAAAATATTACTCGCATTCTTACCCCATCTAATTGGCAATTTTAGTACCTTTAACAAAACATGCCTCCTACCGGCGGCCATCTTGGGCACTTAAATGTTTAAGCCCACGTAAGGAAGGTAGAACTTTATTTCGTTTAGTCCTGGATAAAATTCCTATCCATAATGAAAATACAATAGCAGTTTTTCATAAAACAATGGTGACCATTTTGAAATTGGCAGTACGCCAAAATGGGGCACATTTTCGCTAATACCATCCAAACCAAGCATCCTTTAGACCTGAATAGAAAAATAGTAGCTTTCATCAGAAACCAAAATTTTGACCACTTCCGGTAAAATGTGGGGATCCTGGTACGAGGTCGTTAGCGATCGAACCATGGCCCTGTAAATCCTGAAACCTACACAAAAAATCTTAAGCAGATTTGGTTTCAGATTGCTGAAATTTTTACGGTGTGAATGCAAACTCTCATTGAGAAATCCCTGTGCCAAAAATGGAGGTTCTTGTCAAAAATATGGACTTAAATGTGTCAAAAACTTTTCAGAGGGAAAGCTTGCAGAAGTGATGAGGTACATATGATGCAATGTTGAAGCATGAATATAGCCTCGGTAAATCTTTGTGATCTTGAGTCCATTAAAAAAAATAACTGCACTGAAATCATTACTTATGCTTCAAAATAAATTAAAAAATAAAAGGGATTACTTAAATTTACATGAAATTTAATAAAATTTTTCAAATCACCAACATAATCTTTATACCAGTTTTGGTGAAATTATACTAGTTTTCAGTGAAAATATACCCCTAACGGGACTAATTTGCGGTAAGATTATACCCCTTGCGGGACCTGTTCTCAATACATGAACAAATACACATTTAAAATAACCAATATACAAGACAAAAAAAAAAAAAAAAAAAAAAAACTTTATTTCGTTTAGTCCTGGATAAAATTCCTATCCATAATGAAAATACAATAGCAGTTTTTCATAAAACAATGGTGACCATTTTGAAATTGGCAGTACTCGCTAATGTGCAACTTTTCGGGGCGGAAACATACCTAATCCTAGTCAGGGGGACACCCCTTCAAGGTGATTTATTGGAAAATTAATCACCAGGTGGGTGCAACAAACTCTAATTTTAAGGCCCGTACAGAAACTGGCTTATGGACTATATCTCTTTCTTCCATGCTCTTATACCATACATGTTTAGAGATTTCGGCTGAATTAGGTATTTAGGTATTTTAAAAAACTTTTATTTAACCAATGTTAGCCAATTTCTGAATTCAAATGTTCTTCCATAATTAGAAAGATGTCTTCAAAGAATTGCATAAAATGTTGGCGTTTTGTGAATTTCATTTTCTACAATAAATGTATATTCAGCGTTTCTATAAAAATAAGACCATTCGGTGACTTGGAATTATGTAACCGGGTCTGTTAAAACTGGATTTAACAATGTTGTAGCTTTCTATTCTCTCACAATATTTTGTTACTATTTTGAAAGAGGAAACCGATAGTACCATTTTGTATATGTTTTTAAAAATCGCCACTTCTCAACGCGCTCATTAAAACAGCATCTTTCTCTAATATTACCTAACATAAACACACAGACAGATCCAATATCGTGACCGTTATTTACGCTTTAATAATATTCTTGATTCTACCCGCCTATCTTGTCAAATCTTTATTCAAATCTTCCCTAATTTGTGTTGAGCTTAACAACTCTTGTCTATGCGTATGCACGCGGGTAGGGATTACATTTCAAAAGTCTCTAACGTAGGCAGTGGGCATATTTAACGGGTTAAATGATTTATAAAATCTGGATCAAACACGACATGAATGCAGAAAAAGCAGACCATTATAAAATGCATACTTTAATATTTATGACGATACATTTGCATTCGTACATAAACGTGTATATTTATACTGCATTACAGATACAGAACCGTGTGAACCCATTTAAAACGTGTCTGACAACTATTTTGTAGATCGCCTTCATTGTCTATGGATAATCTACATTTACGAAACAATATTTGTTTATACAGCATTGTCGCCTTAGTATTAAGTAAGTAACTATTTCTACTGTTGTTTAACTATATAATACTGATCCAACTTTAGTTGTTGTGAAGAGTAAGGGATCTATAGGGATCTATAGAGATAACGATTATTGTGAACACCTTTTCTTGTTAAGCTTTTTAAAAAGAAAGAGAAATCCTTAACTTTTGCTTCCAAATCCTCCCAAATGATGCTTTGCAATAGCTGTGCGAAATCCAGGCGATTTTGTTTGATCACAAACGTATTACATTACTGTTAGTGATCTCATAATGAACTGCTCCACTGCATGCATGACTTACATAATTCATTATTTCCTAAGAAACAACGAATACCTGTTTGAAAAACATCTTTGTTTTAAAAACGGGGAGGGTTCTCGGGGTTTGTTGGGCACCCATGCTCGTTCCAGGGGATCTGAAAGTGACCCCTAACGGGACCAATTTCCCGTAAAAATATACCCTAACGTGACAAGTTTTCGGTAAAAATATACCCATTTTCAATGCAAATATACCCTTAACGGGACCAATTTGCCGTTCAGTTTGAGTTCATATTCTTATTTATATCAATGACCCAGTCACAATCTCAATTAAATTTGATAACCCTTGGTTATTGTGATTTTGATACCCCTATTTGCAGCTAGTCCTTTCTTTTGGATCGAGCATGTGTACCCGACCAAATTCCAAGACCCCCGGGCTCTTACAGCAAAAAAAAAAAAAACATCATTAATGTTATGATTACGTAAATTGTTACAATTAAATTTGAGTGTTTTTTGTTAATACGTACCGGGAAAAAGAAGAGAGCTTTGCATCTTTCAAGGATGTTTCTGACAGGTTGCATAACTGGGCTTGGCTCACAACCATCACAAGAGGTGGGTGGGGTATTAAAGCTGGCTAAACATTGTACTGACAGATTTTCTAGTATAATCCAGATTTAGTTTAAAATTAAAAAAAAAAATAGAACGCCCTCTGGCGATTTTTCAGGGTAAAAAAAAACATTTTTAATGTAAACCAATATATGCAAATAAAAGATGGCGAAATATCACCGTTTCTTCCTGAATTTCTTTACAAATATGACACTTTCTTTACAAATATGACACATGGATATTTAGGAATATATGACACATTATATCGCCAACTATCGTGGTAAACACCGCTCTATTAACCTTAAATTTGTAAGCATGCGAAATGATGACTGTATGTTTCCCTCCTTAACAGAATACAATTTATGTTTATTTTTTTTTAGAAATTGACGAATTGAATTTGATGAAGATGCCCAAACTACGGTAAGACGATTGGAACATTTAACATTTTGCGCGAAGATTGATGAAATTTAACAATTTCGCTTCTAGGTTTTTAATACATATGAAGAATTAGTAAGCACATTTGTTTCAATAATGTGTTCAATGAGAAGATGAAAACATAAAAAGAACGCGAAGAAATTAAAAAAAAGAAGAAACATTTACGTTTTTAGTTGTAAGAGCACATTTAATTCCAGGTATCAATTGAATGCATTTTACTGTTAAAATATAACGAAAATACCTATCTAAACATTTCAACAAGCATTGTAATTTTCCAAAAAAATGATTTAAAATATTCTATGTTACCGTTGTATCTTATAATCGATTGCCATTTTACCTTTATTTGAGTATCAAAGTTGAAGGCAAACAATTTATTTCACAATTACCTTTTGATCAAACATATAGGAAACACATTTCTTTCGTTTAAAATTTGCCTTTAATGACCTTTACTGAGAATAGTATCATCATTCCAGTTCTGGCTATTCCCAAATCCATATATATTATGGAAGGTTAGGCTAAAGCAATAGTCTCAAAGCGGTTTTTCCCTCTCATTGCTCCGAGCAAATATCACTTAAAATAAAAGCAAGGAGCCGCTAGCGACACCTGAGACGACTAACGCCCTGCTATTAAGAAATGAAATATATCGGTAATGAAATGAAAAGACACAACAACCGTAAGAAATGTGATTTCAGTGCTTTTCCCTCTGGATTTTTGTCGCAAATATATATTGAAAATTTAAAAAAAAAATAAAAAAAGAGCGAGCAAGGACGAAATAAATGAAAGCCAGATTGTGGACTCAAACAATGGAGCGCACAAGCTCTGAGGCACAATTTGCGCTCTCTTGGCGCGATTTTGAGATTAACACCGTAATCCAAAGAGGACATTGACCCTTGGTTGATTTGCGAAAGGTTTGCCAGCTTAACTCCTTAGTTACACTGCAAAAAGGTTGGGTAAATACTTTTGAGCAAAATATTTTATTAATTTGTTAGTCAATACAAATGTGGATATTAAGGCGACAATTAAAAATGATTATAATCAATGATTGATAGAGAATAGCATTCAACGATATCGAACATGTTGAGTGACAGCAAGGCTTAGATCGGTGTAGAAGTAATTATAGTCCGCCGTACTCATAGTCCGGCTACAGCGGTAAAGAATAGGGCACTCGATTCAGTTGGCTCTTCACGCAACATTAGTTTCACGCTTTATTCCGCTGTCGTCTACGGAGCCCGGACTGTGGCTCCCGGCGGACTATAATTACTTCACACCTGTCATTCTGTCCATCAGTTAAACAAGACTTCCACGATGACGCCACCACGTGCCCAACATTTGAATACTCTAGATCTCAACATGTTCAACACTCAGTATACAAGATAGAAAGCTCAGATTCTGTAGCATTTAGTATTACGATCATAAAAACGTTTCACAAAGTAACTGTTGGTTAAAAAAACCCACTAAATTACACACAAACATCCGTCAAATCGTTTAGAATTGCCCAACAACTGTTAGAAAATGTCAACATATGTGAACAGTAATACCTACATGTTGGATAATAATAATAACAATAATAATAAAACATATGTTGATAAAACTGATTCAGCATTTGAATTAATAAAAACAAATCAATGATGTTGTTCAAGATATATTCAACCGTTGCCAGGAATAAATATAATGTACGGCGTTGGACAAAATGCTGGGCAAATTTCGCCCAACCTTTTTGCAGTGTACGGCAAGCTTGCGCTATAAATATTATGGGTTTAGAAGATCAAAAATGGAGAAAACGGAAAATTGTATTCTCTAGATAGCGAAAGGTGTTGAATTTTTTTTAATGTTAAACCCCTTGGAAGAGGGGAAATCCTGTTTGGAGGTAAACATCATATTGCAACAACGAGGAAAAGTGTGTTTGAATCCTGTACACACTATTCAGCTGTGGACATTATGATCTCCTTTTAAAAAGGATCAGAAATGCGTTGAATTTTGTATTAATATTGTGTATTGAAATACCTTTGTTTGCCGGAAGTGGCCGCCTAAAATCAAACATAAAACAAAACACATTGTATTTCATGGTGGAAATGTCTCCAAAACACGCATTACTTGGTACAAAATACCAAAATAAGTATTTTGGTTTGATTTAGATACCCTAAACGACTGTTCAAATAATGCACCCTAACAAGTATTTTGAAATGATTTTACTACCATAAAAGAATATTTTTATGAAGGCTGTGTGTAGGGATGATAAGAATGATGACATCGAGAGAGGAACGATTTTCAAAGTTAAGGCACATGGCACTTTATCTGAACAATTTGCACCCTGCAGCTATGATAAGCCCGACGTATATCAATCAATTTTGAAAAGTGGAGGGCCCTGGTCTCCCCACCTTCAACATTGGAGGTGCCGTGGCCCCTGATCACCCAGTCCCGCCGCCGCGAAGAGGAGTTACCTTCCATTGTACAATCATGGATATTTCTAGATTTCAGAAAATTTAAAATCACTTGTAGAACTACGAAAATACCGCCTGCAGTTGTTCGGTCACATATACAGTGGATGAACAACAATGGGCTCCCATATAGATTACATAAATGGAAGGAACCACATGGAAGAATGTTATCAGGAGAGACCGGGATACCATATTCCGGAGATGGATGAACTGTACTGTTGAAGGGCTGAGATAGTGGCAAGGGACAGAAGAATCTGGGCACATTTTTATCCAGACAGCAAGTGTAGAAATACATTATGCTATCTGGTAGGTGAAACTATCATGTGAAATTGGAAGAAAATATACTATTTTCCAAGCATTTTTTGTAGGTCAAACCATGATTCACGAGTAAGCGAAATATCACACCGTAAACGCATAATTTACAAAGTGAAAAACATGCTCTAATCTTGTATTTTCGGTGATTTTGATACACAAAATAATGTAGATCGCCTAATTACGTGTTTTTCTATACGGGCGTGGTATCCCCTTGAAATACAAATACCGCACCAGGTTACAAATATAAAACAAGAAAAGGAAGTTAATGAAAAATAGTCGACTTGTAAAGAAGGAGAAACTGGAAGAGTTACCCAAGAAGGGTAGCAGATGAGAGAGTGCGACATGATCTCCTTATTGATCATTTTGTTTGAATGCTTAGTGTAGGAAGAGTGTGAAAATCCAAAGGTATATCGCTATTCGCAGGAGCCTACATATAAGTTCGTTTTCAAAACATTTTTTCCAAACTACTATGTAGACATAAATCTGAATAGATTTGTTGTCACATTGTGTACCTTGACATCCATAATTTGTAGTGTCGCTATGAAGGAATGCATCACGTGCGCCCGGAAAGGGGAAGGAGGTAAAATAGCAAACCGAACTCATTAAAGAGACAACAACAATTGTTACTCCCTTTATTGCTATTTTTAGTAATTTTTCTAACAACTTCACAAGTATTTACGTCGATTTCAGGGAGGCTGTTAATGACAACGAGTATTCACAGGAACACGGTCGGTGACCCCCAAGATATCCCAAATTTAGACATCGTCATTGGTTTAATACATAAGAAGAAGAAACAGAAATGACTGAAATCGTTTATATACTGTTCATTACTTTGGTGTTTTTTGCTTAAATTGCGTCAAATCATTCACATCCCACTTTAGGCATTCACTGTAAATTAAGGACTTACCACACATAAAAACAAAACTCTATCTCGTCATTAACATCTTAATTTGCTATAAAAATAAGCCTCATTAACACACTTGCACACATGCTCAGTTGCATGGTGCTTGTTGGTCTTTTAAAGAGCTGCATTTGCGTCTCGGATTTAAAGATGATTAGAAATCTAACACATTTCTGCCAAAGCTTTGTGAACACTAAATTTACAGTACAATTGCCTATGAACACGACTCCACTGGGAATTCACTAACCTCACTGATAGGGGAGACGCAATATCAATAACATATTGTTCTCCGTAAGGATCAAACCCAAAAGAAGTTCAAAGAGCTTCACTTAAAACACTAAATTTAATGTATAATGATAGTGTAATCGCATTATGCAATACATTCAATTTACATTTTATTTTTATACGATAATTTATTATTATTTGTTAATTTGTTGTGTATATTATTATATCCATTTATTTGTTTGTTTGTAAGGACCCATTTGGAAGGGTCATCCTTAGTATGATGTCATCTTGCAGTCAATAATCGTATTTTTTAAGTATTACTTATGATTATATACTCTCAGGTTTTATCTTGTATGTCTTTTTTATTATTATGTAAATGTTTTATGTGATGATATTATCCTGAAATAAATCAAATCAACATTCCATCAACACGTGTTGAACAACTAATAAAGTAGTGTACAGGACGCGATGACTGATTGTCGAAAGACAGTCTGTAGAAAAAAAAAATGTGTCATCACTTGAAGTTATACAAAACAATTCTACAAAGTAAATCACTATAAATGGACACTTATATATCTGGACAGTATGTGAAAATGTATGATTTGTTTTGGAAATTTGGTTTTAAAATCTTTTTAAACAGCAAAATTGTAAACAGTGTTCTGTTCTAACAGTGTATGTGAAATAAAATTTTTCAACGCATTATCACACGAAAAAAGTATTTGGAGTTAAAGTTATACTTTTAACTAATAATTTGTTCTTGAAATTTGGATAACTCATTTTTGTGTAGTTGTGTACTTTCTCATTTGCCTGGTATGCTTGGTTGAAAAACATAAAGACAGTCAAGGTAATAATTCGCCATATCTGAGGATCAAAATATTTGATATGTAAAGCTTAAATATTGCAAATTATGATTATGTAAAATTCTCAATTTCCCTGGATTTGATGAAATGATTATGCCACATTATGTTGTTGCAAATCATATAACCGCATTATGTGGTTACAAAATCATGAACATGTATGTTACGGTATATAAAGTTACACTACTTTACTTGATCGTACTCGTGTTCGAAATCCCAATTCGGTTAAACAAAGTTGCAGGGCATGATTATGTAGAACAGAATCGCCACCTTTATGTCCATTTTCTTATTAAGCAAAATCAATGAGACATAGTGTCCACATAGGAAATAGTAGATAGAAAGTTCAACTTCCATAACATCACATATAGCAACGAATTACTTGTGTTTTATGGCAAGGAGAGGCGGAGGTGGGCAATTTACCTTAATTGCGCACCTGATACATTTTGTTCATAGCTGGCGATGACGGCTATTGCACTCAGCTGAAATTGCAATCTTGGATGGAGAATCTCCATTAGAAATCTTTCAAAAGTTTTTATTCCTAATTGCTCGAAGAGGTATGTCGCCACCGATTTAGAGAAATTTACCGATCTGTTTATTCAAAGGGATACATGAAGTCAGAGGGTATGACGCCTTGCCAATGGGTTTATATTGCGTAGAATTCCCAATGGTTCTAATCCAAGTTAAACTATTTACGGGGCGCTTCTGGGTGTGCAGTCAAGAAGCTCAAGCTTAATCAACAGAAAATTGTCGAACTCTCAAGGTTCATTAAGAAAGTGATAAAGAATAACAACTCGTCTTCGAAAAGAAGTCAAGACGCGTCATTATGGGTCAACAGGTAATGATAACAGTTACAGTAGATGACGTGTGATTTGTGTCTGCCTTGTATAGCACAGACAGATTTCGGAGGAGTAAGGAAGAATCTTGTTTCAAACTATACTGGAATACAACGTATACATTTCAATGTTTATGTTGTATCAATTAGGCGACGAAAAAAAACCTGTTTTACGGGCCCGACCCGAAACATGATTTTTTAGTTTTTTAATTTTTTTTTTTTTTAGTTTTTCCAAAAATCATGTAAAATCAGCCTGTTTTTAGCTCAAATTTATCAATTTTGGCTAATTTTTTAGAAAATTTTGCTTGTAAAATTTTTTCATTTTTTCTCCAGATTTTTCAGATTTTTGGGCTATTTTAGACCAATTTTTACCTCCAGGAAGAAGAAAAAAATCGCCCGACCGACCGACCCTACTTGAAAGGTCCGCTGGCCCGTAAAACAGGTTTTTTTTTCGTCGTCTTAACGGCACATTTAAACTCATTTTCTGGTCCGGATTGAAAAGAGTCAACACATAATAATAACAATTCGCCATTTCACAAACTTTTCTTTATTTTGAACTTGAGATTACAGAATATTTCCACCAAAAATATATCGTGGGTAAGGGCAGATTTGTACTTTGGAGTAAGCAATAACAAAATAACAGCAAAATCATTATTAATAGGATTTTACACAGTTTGTAAATTTACGGTGTTTTACTTGCAGTCTGGGCGCATCCTCGAACTGCCAGTGTAAAAAGTAAAATACCGTTATTTTAAGAATTTAATAACTTGATAATAAATTATAGTATTTTAACCGTTTTCAACTGAAGGGTGTGTTTCTGTGTTTATCAAAATCGGCACGAATGTACAATTGACGGTAAAGAAAATGTAACAATCTTTAAAATTACAAGCATTTTCTAAAAGTGTATTTAAATTTACAACGTGTATAGTTCATACAGATTTCAGAAGAACAAAGCAGAACCTTATTTTAAACAGTAATAAATACATTGGATACTCTTTAAACATTTATGTTGTATTAATTAAACACATGTTGAAGCTTTCTGTCTGTATTGAAATAATTTATTTGGGAAAATCTGAGATGGGTTACTTCTTATTGAGATGTATCCAAAGTATGCAAAAGAACTTAATATGTTACAAAAGAACTTTGACTTGGAGAATTCATTGTTAAACTCCGATCCGTGTATTTCAAAGTTCCAGACAACCTTAATTTGATATATGTCGCCATTTTATCTCAAATTACTTGTAAACGACAGAAATTGGATAGGTAAGGTATGACGGGACAATGTGACTTAATGGATCCCATCCATTGAACGTAAAAGTAAAATAAGACCGCATTTAACTTCTCCAATACAATCCCTTGATCCGTCTTTAGCAGTAGACTGATGAAAGTTAGCAGTTTTTTCTTTAGACACACTTACGGTACATGCGGCTTAAATGTTAAGCTGTCAGTGAGAGTGCAATAAACCACCTGAAACCATAACCACTTGATGCTGTTATGGTATATTAAAGAAAGAACGTGTTGTTGTATGTACTACCATCAAAAGCCGTTTTGAAAATGTTGCAGGTGGTCTAATGCATAGGCTGTCAAATATTGACTACATTATTCTGTTTAAACTAGCATGGCTGACGAACACTTGTATTAGAAGAGTATGGGTTAGGCCACGGTTACATCAAAAACATTCAACGTTTAAGGCGTACGCAAAACATCCAACCACGGGGTCCTTTTATTCAGAAATTACAAGACAATGTTTAATTGAAAGCACATCTGTAATTTTTCCTAACAATAATTAAGCCACATGCCGACTATGTCCTCTATCATTCGAGAGATTAACAAACGGACTATAGCTATATACATGTTAAAAATCTACATGTACATTCTTCAAAATTGAATGTGCAACTCATCATCAACAATTATCGTGCGGTGTCTAGGCTTAAAAATAAGTATAGAATGTGTACGAACTGTTTTGGCATGTAACAGTACGACCATGAAACGTGAGTCCAATATGGATGTGAAGGGGTTAGATGAAATGAAAAATCTTGCTTTACTGTGATGGTGAAAACGTTGAAGAGATAGCCTAAGTCATTCATTGAAGATTCTCTCAAACCGATTTATCAGAAATGAGTCGGTCGCTTATAACCATGTTTCATTTTATTTTATTCAGTACTTATACATTAAAAATGATGATAACAAAGAAAAACCCACATAACCTATACAAAAGATTGCACATGCATAAATAACAATTATAAAATCTAATGTATACAATGTGATGTGGGTATCGGAGAGAACTATTTCAAAGTGAGAAAAAAGGAAAATAATCCCAATAGTACCAAGGATAGCCCCAAAATCCTTTTTTACAAAAAGCTTAATTCCATTGGGGTCCTTATAATAAGAAAAAGCAGCAACAGAGAGGCAGGCATGGGCAAAAAATGTTTTATAAAAACAGTGGAGGGCCAAAAGCAATGAATTGCAAAAAACAAAAACAAAAAAGAATTAATTTGAAGTATATCTATTATGATGTATTGGGTTATGCTCAGCTAGCCTAGCTTGCTCAGAAATTTTATTTCAAGTTTGAAATGAGCCAAATTACCAATCTCTTTAATGGAAATGGGTAGGAAATTCCAATGATGAATTGCTGTATAGAAAAATGTATGGCTAGCTCGACCTTTGATCCTGGGGACAATTAAATTGTATGGGCTACCCCTGGTATTATAGTTGTGAACAGATACAGCACGGGTAAAATGAGCATTAAGATAATCTGGGGCAGTACCCTGAAAAATGTTAAAAACATGGTTCAATTTCATCTGAATCATTCTGTCTTTTACTGAAAGCAACCCGGTTCTATCCAACTCCCTCTGTCCAATGTGAGTACGAGGACCCATATTCAAAATAAACCGACTACCTTATTATGCATTGTTTGAAGCTTATTTTTATAATATTGAGAACGACTTGTATACCATGAGGAAAATGTAACATAACAAAAATGTGCCTTTCGCATATGGTATACACAATCGGCTGATATGAGTATTTTTTATATAATATATATTTAAACGTATTCACCTGACCTGCCCGATTATAACCTTATAACATTTGTATGTATAACCGCCCGCCTGAAACGCATTTTAAAAATAATATCAGGTTAAAATTCTACAAAAAGAAGTCGTCTTTATGGGGTGGTTGTATCCATATGTCAGGTCTTTGTAGGACAATGTAAAAGTGAAAACGATGAGGGCATTTTGGGTGTTGGGAAATCTGAACAGGGAGAATAAAGATCCTTACGTGCGTACAAATACTATAAACACGAGAGTTGCCGCCGGTATTCATTGATGCCCAGGGTGAAATTGATAACATAGACTATGATGTCACCAAGCTCAAAGCACGTTGTAGGAAACGTGTTTGGAAAATCGTTCTTGCACCTGGCGTACTAAAACACCAAATTACACCACTTACACCATATAACACCTATTATCTCATGATCTCATAATCTCGTATTTCTCTTTAAGTAGTATCGGTGTTCTGACCGAGCCAATCAATGCTATTCGCTGGAGGAAAATGCGAATAGCGTTGTGAAAGGATCGTGACAGTAAAGTGAATAGTGGATTTGCCTTTCTTTTGATGAATTCTACCTGTCTGTTTTTTGATACTTAAACACTGTTAAAGTTTGAGAGTAACATCACATGTTTCCATCAAATTTGGTCATTAATTTAAAATCTAAAAAAGTAGCACCTTTAGCTATTACTATTCTTGACAGGAGCATTATGTCGGGAAAAAGTAAAACCAGTTATAGATATGTCCTGTCGTCTTGCATTTAGAAATAATAATAATAATAATAATATTAATAATAAAAACACAAACGGAAACTACTTTCCCGTTGGAATTTTTGCACCAAATTTATATCACATACAGAAACATAAGGAAATATTAATTAATGAATACAATTAGAAACACACAAAGAAACCTAAAAATTAGGGGCAAACATTTTCAAATTCGAAGCACCAATGCCTCGTTTCCACAAAATATATATGTGGAATGAAAACGTTAATATATGTTCTAAAAGTTCCATTCTACCTATTTTGAACGCAGCTTATGTCATTTTTTAATCTGTCATATTTTCGGTATAGGTGGCATTGTCTGGCATGTAACATTTCCATTGGTTTGTGCAGTGGCGTGATGGAGATAATGCCAAACCAAAGTGATCGCTATCAGCATAAAGGGGTACTGAATTTTATATTATTATTTATTGTTAATTTACATGAATTTGTAAATACTTAAACAGGAAAATATTCATAATTACTTGTTTTAATTAATTAATATTATTTTCATTAAAAGATACGTATCCAAAAGTTAGACAAATGCGAAAAAAGATGAGTCAGGAAAAAGTATATCGTTAATCGTAAAACTGGCAAAATGTAGTTTGCGAGTTCCTTGTCCACTTAAAGATCGGGCATCCCGATTTCAATCATAACAATCGTTATATCGAGACAAGATCAATCTAAATAGGCGTAAATATGGTCTTTTCAATTTTCCCGGCTCTGAAGAGAGAGAGAAAGAGAGAGAGAGAGGTCTGCGTAAGGTCCTTTTTCACCGTAAATCGCACATTAAAGCCACTATCAGTCATTTCTTTCCAAACTCGAAATGCCCATTTTGTGTCTAAATTGCTAGTGTTAGGTCATAGCAACACCTGATATTACTCTTCCTTGTGAAAAACAAACACTGAAGCATTTTAGAGCGGTTAAGATGCCATTTACGACTATTTTTTTACTAATAAAAGTCGGATCCCGACTTTTATTAGTAAATAAAAATGATCATGTCTTGACAAATACGGTGTGTTAAGTTTAACCACTCACAGAGGTCTCTACTACAACCATTTCCAATACAACGGTGCAAGAAAAAAAAATGAACTTTGATGAAAAATAGGGGATGCGATTTGTTTACATTTAGAGATCGCTGATAGTGGCTTTAAATATTCACTATTTAGCCTTTACCCTGTTTCCCCTTTCGCTATTTCCCCTTTTTTTCTTCCTCCATTTCTTGCTTTGCTTTCCCACTTTCCCTGCAGGTGATGAGTTGACAGATCCGTCCAAAGCAGTTGGAGTGGGTGGAGCAAGAGTCTATATCCGCCTCTTAAGCTACTGCAAACCACATTGAGGGATGTTATCATATTTGGAAATCCATTTTCAAAAATGGAATCTCGGAAATGTATATCGTTTCACTCCGGGTGACTATGGTAACCGGAGAAAAGCATTGTGTTCTAGCAGTTTGACGAACGCTTATTGTTAATATTGAGCGTTGTTATAATAGTCCAAACTGTACAAGATGTAAAAAAAAACACTTAAAGACACTATCAGTGATTGCCTAAATAAGCAAATTGAAAAAAATTCATCAAAAATCAGATTTTGCAGTAGTAACAAGTACAGGTATCCTAACATACACAAATGATAAGACCAGAAGCAACCTATAAGGACAGAAGAATCGGAGATTTTAGTGTCATTACTGTCCGTTGGACATTACTACAAAACGTAATGAATGGAGAATCGTTATTTTGGGAACAATGCCGTTTTCTTCCTTTTCTGTCAATTCTACAGCTGGAGAAAAAGGTAATTTGGAATTATACAGACTTATCCTTAACTTTGAAAGCATTCCTGCAAATTTTCAAAATATTTTTTAAATCACTGAGAGTGTCTTTAACCCTAGCATAGCAAACAAAATCTCACCAAAACTCACTTGGTTAATTGAGAAAAAAGCACGAAGCCGAAAGGGAGCGATTGACAGTCATAAACCAGACTCATATGGGCACGAATCGCTGGGCGGGCCAGCTACACCGCTGTTAGCGTGTGGCTATCCAGGGTCATGGCGGATGGTGGTCCGAATGGCCCCCTGGGTTCGAATCCCACCCGAATTTGCGACTTTTTTTGTTCCCATCTTCCCTCACTCCTTCAGTTCCTCCAGGCTGAGAAACCGACCGTCAGGGTTAGGGTTATCGAGTCGTCAAGTGCACGCGGTGTGGCTGTGGTATGCTTGACATGAATTAAAGGCTAACTCAGAGATTTTACGATGAGGGCGCACTCATTTGTCAAACAAATCGTGGTTTTTCCATATACATAATGCTTGTCCATATAACTAAGCTCAAATCGAAGTCCTTCACATAGAAAATTACAACTTTGTTATAAAATTCCGGATCCGGAATTTTTGTTATGGTATCCTATGGCACTGTTTTACTGTGCATAAATGTTTATTGCACGAAAACAAAAACCGTTATCCATCTCTAACTTTGGAATTAAGTATTTTAGGTGACTATCTTTAGTTTTAGATGAGTATTTTTAATTACTGCACACAAACAATTATATTTCAAAATCTCTGAGTCAGCCTTTAAGTTCGTCGTCTGCTTCAAACTTTACAGTCGGGGATAGATTTAGGCGAACGATTGCCAATCCGCTGTTTTTGTCAATCAGCAAGGCGCGAAATCGTGTTTAACCATGCGTAGCTTATGGGCGTAGTTTGTCGGAAGGAAAATAATGTTCGATCAAAATTTGATTTGAAAATATTGTTTTTAAAAATGCTCCATTTAATTCGATCTCAACTCAGGAACGGAATAACTCATGTAAACAGTTCGGATCAACTGCCGGATCCGGCAATGTTGCCGTAGCCGGCTATGTGTTTCCAGATCCGGCAGGTTTTTCCCACAATGCATTGCAAGAGCGGTAAATTTTAAGTTGGTATGTTAATTTACTATTGGGATATTTTTAGATATAGAAAATAAGTGTTACAATAAAGTGGTTCGACAAATCATGTTTAACTATGAATACAAAATAGGGGAGGTAAAGTAGCTGGTACCCATTCGCTGGTACCCATTTAGGTACCTGGGTGGAGAGGAGTAATATGTGGATCCTGGGTTTCCTACCGGAAATCATTTTTTACTGAAATTCCTATCCCACAATGCATCAACGATGTACGAGTAGATCAAATAAATAGCGCATATATATTCTATGGTGTTTTGTGTCATACGGTCATTTTTCTGTCATAACTGTGCGAAAACCGTTTGCTGTACATAATTTTTACCAGAACGAGTACTCTTTGATTGCCTTGAATTTTTTGCGCCCCAAACTTTGCGAGTAGTTTAAAGGAGGCGCACAAAACCGCGAGCGTGCATGGATTGATGCAATACTCGACTGTCCACAATTTCTATTTATAACACTAGATAGGAACAACCAGCTCAAAAGCCGTACCATCTTTTCCTTCAGTTCGTGACTTATTTCCATAGCGTGGTGTACCAATTTATTCATATATTCAGCATTTGCATAGAGTTTCGAATGGATGACCGTAATAAATATTTATAATTTTCAGAACACGGTAACGGTGGCCGCCTATTCTTCAACACGGGCGTACGCTATCTAGTGTTATAAATAGAAATCAGTGATCTACTCGTACATCGTTGGTGCATTGTGGGATAGGAATTCCGGTAAAAATGATGTCCGGTAGGAAACCCAGGATCCACGTATTGAGGTAAAGTGCCTTACTCAAGGGCACAACACATTGACGGGGCTCGAACGCACATCCTTCGGCATGTGGGTCGAGCGCTCAATCCACTGGACCACACGTGCCCTCGAAAAAAATAGTTTGTGATATTAGAAACGATTTAAAAAAAAAAAACTTTAAAAAGTGACAAATATGAATTTTCAAATTTTAACCCAATCCCAAGGTGATTTTTTTGTCCTCGGTAAAAATTTGGCGACATAACATACACTATCGTTGGTAAAATATGGACTTCCCCCTGAAAATATAAAGTCTCCACCCAATAGAATCGTTTAAGGTTTCCGAATTCTGAGGGATGCTTGTTTTAATGTAGACGGAACTGGAAATATTCTGCCGGATCAGGCAACATTGGCGGATCAGGCAGTTGGCTCGAACTGGTAAATTAACGTTTTGCTTCGATAAGTGGCCATTACTTTAGATAAATTTAATAATAAATCGGGTTAACATATGCTCATCCGACCACTACAAACGTCTATTATACTGTGTCGAATTACATTTACGACAAATATCATGTAATAGAAATTCATGATTCAAATTAGACATGGTTAGCGTGGTATATTTGACCGCGGGGACGCCGATTGCTAAACTGGGCCATCATTTAAAAATCCTAACAATTATCCCAAAAATTCTGATACTGGAAAAAATAAGCAAGCACCCTGTGTGATTAGTAAACATCTTATTTTAAATTTAATATTGCAACGTTTTGGGTTAATTCTTTTGCCGCCACAAAATTTTGAGAGCCCCTTTAAGCTTAAGGGAATTCCCTAGGTTGACAACGAGCATGTTTACCATGCTCAAGTGAATATTTGTGGACACACTTCAGGTCAATTCCGTCACATACACACGCACACATGCATTACGAAGAGTGCCAACCTCGAATTAATTTAGATATACCAGAGGCATTTTTCGCTTAGTGGAACATGGAAATTTGTTCAAAGTAGGTTTGTGTTTTACCATGACATTGAGGTTAATAAATGTTACAGACTGACGCCCTTAAAGGGTAAAATTTGAAAGACGAAGACAGCTTCTGTTTATTAAAAGAAGAATCCGCAGTTGTATGGTCCGGAAGTTATCTATTCAAAACAAAAAAAAAATCTTTTGACATAACGTTGTGTAAGGGTGGTTAAAATAGATTCACCTTTCTATCTCCATACGTTCTGGTGTTGGTCCGTCATATTTGTGTTAATTTGTCAATTTACAGATACATTTTAGTAATTTATTCTTCAGTAAGTCCTTTATGTTGATAAATATTATTAGGTCATAAATCAATTTCAAGAAGTTTTGATAATGCTGGAGAAATTGTACACCTCAAACCAATGTAAAAAACTATTTTTTTTTTCAGAAAATGGATTTTAACTGCTTGAAATGCCAATTTAAATTGTGTAAAAATAAGATACAAATCCCTCCCCCTGATACTCTACCAAACCTTATTATATATAGATTTCCCCTGCCAAATGTGGATTCAGCTCAACACTCGCGAGCGATACCAAAAGGGGAAAACCCGTTACAACTAGCCTAGGTATTGTTACTATTAGATTATGTCACTGCTGGAGTAGCGGCCTGATAAACAAAAATTGGAAACTACTCGTCAAAATAAGATAAAAGAAAAGGGTTATTTAGTGAAAGGGAATAAAATGCAATTTTATTATCGCATTTAACCAAGATGAGTAATGATTTCCACTGTCACTTAGCTTCAACATATCGTGTTATATATTGGTCGCTGAGGTGGACGTCATTTGTATTCAATATGCAATATTGAATACTCGATATTGGATTTGAATAGAAAACAATATTAAGTCCATCTTTTAATATTGAATCAAAGCGCGAGAAAAATTGAAATGCAAAATATTTTTCCTGAGGTTATTAATCAACAAGGTCTTCTGCTGGCGGTATGATTTCTCGTTAAAAATAAATAAAAAATAATAAAACTCAATCACAAATAGCCTTAATATATATCGTGGAAGATATTTTGTTTCAATAAAGAAATGAAGGCTTACTCAGAGATTTCGAATATAATTTTTTTGTGTATTAATTAAAAATAGTCGACTAGATCAGAAGATAATCTCACAAAATGCTCAATTCAAAAGTTTGAGATAAATCGTTTTTTTTTTTCATTTTGATGCAGTAAACATTTATGTGTAGTATAACAGAAATACTGTGTATAACAAACATTCCATTTTGTTGTAATTTTCTAAATGAAGGACTTCCATTTTACACAGTGATAGTATGTGGGCAAGCATTATGAATAAGCAAAAAAACACGATTTGTTTGAAAATCATCAAAATACCACGTTTTTTTTCGTTCGTGGATTGTTGCAAGAATTACAAGAGCACAACGTATTTCCTTCTGCCTTATTAATTAACATGTTTAATCATTGCACCTTAAACCAATGATTTAGCCTACTACTTTCTAAAGTAGAGTATATTTTCTCTCATTTCAGATTATTTTTGTAGAAGTTAGCTGTACTTCTGATGCATATGGAATTATCGACTGAATGGAATATTTCATTATAAAGAGTCATAATAGCTTGCGCTTCTTTGGTAACGTTTGAAAGGATGACCTTTTCTTCATACAAAACAATTTAAAGAAATCTGATAATATCTTATATATTAAAGTTTTCATAACGAAACAGAAGAGTCTACTGTTATCTGTTACTATATATTTTTATTAAAGAGTCTTCAAGGCTATACACCTGTGCGTTATTTCAACTGGAGAATTGTTTAATGTAGTTTGCATTTGTCGATGTGGTTTCCCATTGTTGGCTAAAGATATTGTCAGACGTGACAATTCGACAATAACTTATTAAATACTAAAACTCAATAACAACCTTAATTCTTCTTGGCGGACAGAAACATATTCTGTTTAATAATGACAACTAAATGAATTTTAAGCCTTTATACTGCGCATCAGAAATTATGAAATTATAAACTATAAACCAATGAAAGGTAAATATGTTGGTTTAATGATATCTGCATGGGAGGAGAAAGACGACATTGGCGAACCTTAATTCACCCCTAATTAAGCAAACTCTGCAAACCGAAAACCAGTTTTGGCGTTTGATACAGGATAGTCCATACATTTCCTCGTTCAGTACGATTTTTTTTATTGTTCAGCTCGATTGTATACTATCACCCCGAAGCCTTGCGTCAACGCTTTACCAATACCGAGTATAGGGCCCTTGCACGGGAGGTTATAAGACTATGGGGCATGTCCTTCTATGCTGTTGTTTTGTTGTCCTCGTCGAGGGGCTAGGGGGAAACCAAGTGTAAATTCATAATAAATTATTAAAATCATATAACCGTCTGTTCTCGCAAATAAAACTGGCACATTTTCTTGAAAATGAATAAAAGGACATTCCAATTTATTCAGCAAACAATTGAGCTAAAGATATTCAATTACTGGCCCGGTATGCGGTGTAGAAAAACACTTCCTTTTCATCTGGTAGTGCAGGACCACTGCAAGTACCGTACCCGGGTTACAAATATAAAACAAGAAAAGGAAGGTGATGAAAAATAGTCGACTTGTAATGAAGGAGAAACTGGAACATCTACCGAAGAAGGTTAGCAGATGAGAGAGTGCGTCATGATCTCCTAAATCATTATTTTGTTCGAATGTTAAGAGTAGGAAGAGTGTGAAAATCCAAAGGTATATATTAGCAGGAGCTTTTATATAAATTAAATTTCGTTTTCAAAACATTGTTTCCAAACTACTATGTACTGTAGGGAACATATATCTGAATAGATTTTTAATCACATTATGTACTTTGACATCCGTAATTTGTAGTGTTCCTATGAAGGAATGCATCACGTCCGCCCGGAAGGGGAAGGAGGATAAAATAACAAACCGAGCTTTTGTTACTCCCTTTGTTACTATTTATAGTATTTTTTCTATTAACAACTTGACAAGCATTTACGTCGATTTCAGGGAGGCTGTTAATGACAACGAGTATTCACAGGAATTACGGTCGGTGACTCCCAAGAAATCCCAAATTTAGACATCGTCATTGGTTTAATACATAAGAAGAAGAAACAGAAATGACTGAACTCGTTTATATACTGTTTATTACTTTTGTTTTTTGTTTTTGCTTTAATTGCGTCAAATCATTCACATCCAACTTAAGGCGTACACTGTAAAGTGAGTACTTACCACACATAAAAACAATATTCTATTTCGTCGTTAACATCTTAATTTGCTATAAAAATTTAGACTTATCATACTTGCCTACATGCTATAGTTGCATGATTATTGTTGGTCTTTTAAAGAGCTGCATTCGTGTTTCGGATTAGAAATATAACACATCTCTGCTGCCAAAGCTTTGTGAACACTAAATTTACAGTACAATTGTCTATGAACACGACTCCACTGGGAATCCACTAACCTCACTAATAGGGAGACGCAATATCAATAACATATTGATCTCCGTAAGGATCAAAACCATAAGAAGTTGAATGAGCTTCATTTAAAATACTCAAAATGTGTAATGATAGTATAATCGCCTTATGCAATACATTCAATTTACATTTTATTTTATGTGATAATTTATTCTGATTTGTTGATTTGTTGTGTATATTATTATGTCAAATTCCTTTTCTATAACATGTATAAGGACCCCTTTGGAGACAAGGTTTGTTTGGGCTTAAAGAGTCATCCTTAGTTGATCATGGAAGAAAGAGACAAGAAGGAACCACAACGACTCACTTGACGTTTGAACGATATATCTGCCGCCCTATAATTGCAATTGTTATTCATATTCTCTCAAGTGGCTCTTCCGAGGATAAGCCTATTCAGAATTTCTGGCTCGAGAAAATTCTCAGTTCGTGGTTGTTTCTTCATTGCGAAAAGATTCCGGGTCATCGGGAATCAGCGAATACTCAAACATATGGCCGCATCCATGGAACCGATCAACAAGCCCGGGGGGGGGGTGGTTCTTGGATTTTGTTCGGGAACCCATGCTCGTTCCGAAAAAAAGAGGGACTTGTTGCAAATGCGGGACTACCGCTAGGGGTATCAAATTCAAATTAATCAAGTTCTAGTCCCGCTGGGGGTACAAATTCAGTTGTGATTGTGACTGGTTCAATGATACAAATAGGAAAATTAACCTGAACATATCAGCAAAATAACCCTAAGTGTGTATTTTTCTTGCAGTAGTACAAATGTTATTTTTCTTGTATGTTGGCTATTTTAAATGTGTATCTTTTTTCATGTATTGAAAACAGGCCCCGCAAGGAGTATAATCTCACTCCAAATTACCGTTCAAACCTCTTCCAATCAATTTTTATTTGTTCATCATAGAATAGGCCTACAGCAAAAACAATATGATAAATAATTATGTAAATAATGCATTACAGTGAAAAATTGTTACAATATTAATCAAAAATATTTTGCATACAAGTAAAGATGTTTATAATACATTATAAGTGTAATTTCAAAAGAGAGTATATAACCGGGATAATACTAGTGGAAAATATATTTAAAAAAAGCACAGTAAGGATGTCATATTACTGCTGTACCGAAAGGAGTATATTT
This sequence comes from Ophioderma brevispina, assembly GCA_023653785.1. NCBI lineage: Eukaryota > Metazoa > Echinodermata > Ophiuroidea > Amphilepidida > Ophiodermatidae > Ophioderma > Ophioderma brevispina. The sequence continues at coordinate 113,739 of JAMKCH010010550.1, forward strand.
TCACTGAAAACAGGTATAATTTCACCAAAGCTGGTCCAATTAGGGGCCGGGTATATTTTAACTGAAAATTGGTCCCGTTAGCGGTCACTTTCAGAACCCCTGCAACGAGCATGGGTGCCCAACGAAAATCGAAGACGCCCCCCCCCCCCGGGTCCAACTTTCAAATTTAGTCAAACTCTCAAACTTTATTTTTCACATTGGGCAGTCTTGGGCAGTAAAGATGAACGCATAACGATGTACATTAACTTCTTATATAACGAAAACAACAACAAATACACAACGGAGACCGCCGGAAGTTTGTAATATGCAATATACTTTTACACTTTTACGTGTTCGGACATAGAGTTTTCAAAATATTCTACAGTAATGATTGCTCGCCTATCATCGATTGCGGCAGAGGGATTATGATCAAAGGGTGGTTTTTGAATCCCTTCCTTTTGTGCGGGTGAATGGATAAACAGATTGAAATCGGATTGTGGAAGTCGTTGTGGTTCCTTCTTTATCTGCTATCGTCGTTACTTCCATGGTATGGTATTTCATCTTTAGTCAATAATCACAGTCTTTAAGGTGGGGTTCGCAAGAAAATATATTGATGCAATATACAAACACATACTTAATGCAAGCAAATTCACATACCTAAAAACCATTAGAAGTTGGGTTATTCTGTAAACCGAAAGCTATCTTCTGTATTTTTGTTGCAGTTGGTTTGCAATTTCACAAAGGAATATGATATCACTGCTACCATTCACTAGGGCAATGACATCACAATACATTATTGATTTGAGCAGAGTGGGACTAATAGGATGAATGAGAATAACTGAACCAGTTAGATCAATTGCAGAAAGTTATATAATCCTGACCAAGCTTGATTTGTTGGTCAAACTTTACTAGCATCAAAATATTTAGCCCAGATTAGTTAAATTCTTGATGGTATTTCTGATTTTGGTTGAAAAGCATGTGCTTTCATATGGCATCAATATACCTTTTGTGAGTATAAGTAAGTATTTCTTATGATTGTATACTTTCTGATTTGTATGTCTATTTTATCATGTATGTCAATATTTTTATGTGATGATATTATCCCGAAATAAATCAAATCAAATCAAATCAACATTCCACCAACACGTGTTGAACATCAGGTAACTAATTAACTAGTGTGCAGAACGCGATGACTGATAGTAGAAAGATAGTAAAAAGCCTCTAAGTTCTGTAGAAAAAAATGTCACCTTTATACAAAACCAATCTATAAAGTAAATTACTGTAAGTGTAAACTTATGTATTAATCTTATAGGGACTGTTTGAACAGCCCAAAGATACGGAACGTCCTGTATTGTAAAGTAACGTGCACTATTTAGCCTTTACCCTGTTTCCCCTTTCGCTATTTCCCCGTTGTTTTCTTCCTCCATTTCTTGCTTTGCTTTCACCACTTTTCCCTGCAGGTGATTGAGTTGACATATCCGTCCAAAGCAGTTTGGGAGGGGTGGAGCAATATGTCTATATCCGCCCTCTGTCTTAGCACTGCAAACCACATTGAGGGATGTATCAGATTGGACAATGAACATTTTCAAAAATGGAATCTCGGAAAATGTATTTGTTTCACCCGGTTGCTATGGTAACGAGAAAGAAAAGCATTGGTATAGCATGTTTTTGACGAACGCTATTGTTAATATGAGCGTGATAGTCCAAACTGTCGCTCTTCTTGGAACACTTAACGACACACAGTGATTTGCTAACTCAGCAATTGAAAAAATCATCAAAAAATCAGCTTTTGCATGGTAGTAACAAGTACAGGTATCCCCACATACCCTATAATGATAAGACCAGAAGCATCCTAATAAGGACCAGAATCGGAGATTTTAGTCCATACTGTCTGTACGGACATTACTACAACACGAATTGAACTGGGAGAATCGTATTTGGAACACTGCCCGTTTTCTTCCTTTTCTGTCAATTCTACAGTGGAAAAGGTAACTGATGGGAATTCTACAGCCTTATCCTTCACTTTTGAAAGCTTTATTCTGCAAATGTCAAATATTTTTTAAATCAATGATAGTGTCTTTAACCCTAGCACAACCAAAATCCACCAAAATCCAACTGTGTAATTGAGGGAAAAAAGCACTAAGTACCAGAAAGGAGCGATGGACGTCATCCACCCAAGACTCATATGGCACGAAAATCGCTGGGAGGGCCAGCGACACCGCTGTTGTAGCGTGCTATCCCGGGATATGGGACTGGGGCCCGAATTAAGGGCCCTGGGTTCGAATCCCACCCGGAATATTTGCGGAATTTTTTTTTGTTCCCCTCTTACCTCACTCTTCAGTTCCTCCAGGCTAGAAACCGGGACGTCAGGGTTAGGGGTATGCGAGTTCCAAAGCATGCACGAGTGTGTGGTATGCTTGATCCATGATTAAAGGCTAACTCAGAGATTTACCGATGAGGGCGCACTATTTGTCAAACACCAAATCTGGTTTTTCCATATACATAATGCTTGTCCATTACTAACCACTGTACGTTGTAAAATAACTAAGCTCCAATCGAAGTCCTTCAAATAGAAAAGTACAACTTTGTTATAAAATTCCGGATCCGGAATTTTTGTTATATATGGTATTCCTTATGGCACTGTTTTTACTGCGCCTAAATGTTTATTGAACGGAAACAAAAACACTTTAGCCATCTCTAACTTTGGAATTAAAGTTAAAAATTTTTTTTGAAAGGGGGGTGACTATCTTATTTTTCGATGAGGATTTTTAATTACTGCCCACAAACAAATTAGATTTCAAATCTTCTGGTCAGCCTCTTTAAGTTCGTCGTCTGCTTCAAAATTTACAGTCGGGATTAGATTTAGGCGACAACGATTGACCCAATCCGCTGTTTTGTCAATCAGCAAGGCGCGAAATCGTGTTTAACCACGCGTAGCTTATGGGTGTGTAGTTTGTCGAAGGAAAATATGTTCGATCAAAATTGATTTGAAAATATTTTGGGTTTAAAAATGCTCCATTTATTCGATCTCAACTCAGAGGGAACGGCAATAAACTCATTGTAAACAGTTCGGAATCAACTGCCGGATCCGGCAATGTGGCCGTAACCGCTATGTGTTCCAGATCGGCAGTTTTTCCACACAAGATTGCAAGAGCGGTAAATTTAAAGTTGGATATGTAATTTACCATTGGGTATTTTTAGTATAGAAAATAAGTGTTACAATAAAGTGGTTTCGACAAACCTGTTTACTCTTGAATACAAAATAGGGGTAGGGGAGGTAAAGTAGCTGGTACCCATTCGCTGGCCCACTGGACCCATTTAGGTCCGGTGGTGGAGAGGAGTAATACGTGGATCCTGGGTTTCCTACCGGGAAATAACTTTTTTACTGAAATTCCTATCCCACAATTGCATCAACGATGTTGTAGAGTAGATCAAAAAAATAGCGCATGGATATTCTATGGTGTTTTGTGTCATACGGTCTTTTCGTCATAACTGTGCGGAAAAACCGTTTGCTGTACAAAAAATTTTACCAGTAACGAGTACTCTTTGATTGCCTGTAATTTTTGCGCCACAAATGTGCGAGTAGGAGTTTAAAGGAGGCGCACAAAACCGCGAGCGGGCATGGGAGTGATGCATATCTACTCAACAGATTTTATTTGAGAACACTAGGAGAGAACACCCAGCTCAAGAGTCGTAACCATCTTTTCCTGCAGTGCGTACTTATTTTCCATAGCGTGGTGTACCCCCCCCAATTTATTCCATATATTTCAGCATTTGCATAGAACGATGTACCGTTTCCAGCCAACAGGTTATGGCGCATGCGGGTACGCGTGCGCATTTCGACAAGGGATGACGTAATAAATATTTATAATTTTCAGGAAACACGGTTAGGTACGGTTGGCCGCCTATCTGCAACACGGGCGTCGATTATTCTAGTGTGGATAAATAGAAATCAGGATTACCTCGTACAATCGTTGGTGCATTGTTGGGATAGGAATTTCCTGGTTTAAAATGATTTCTGTTAGGAAACCCAGGATCCCACGTATTGAGGTAAAGTGACTCTACTCAAGGGCTCGAACACACACCTCGGGCGTGTGGGTCGAAGCGTCCAATCCACTGGACCACACGTTGCCTCGAAAAAAAAAATAGTTGGTGATATGAAACGATTAAAAAAAAAAAATTAAAAGTGACAAATATGAATTTTCAAATTTAACCAATCCAAAGGTGATTTTTTGTCATTCGGTTAAAAATTTGGCGACATTAACATACACATCGTTGGTACAATATGGACTTCCCCCTGAAAAATATAAAAGTCCCACCCAATCGAATCGTTAAGGTTTCCGAATTCTGAGGGATGCTTGTTTTAATGTAGACGGACGGGAATGGAAATATTCTGCCGGATCAGGCAACATTGGCGGATCAGGCAGTTGGCTCGAACTGGTAAATTACGTTTTTTGCCTTCGAAAAGTGGCCATTACTTTAGATAAAGTTTATCATAAAATCGGGTTAACATCTGCTCATCCCGACCACTACAAACGTCTATTATACTGTGTCGAATTACATTACGACAATTATCATGTAATACAATTCATGATTCAAATTGGACATGGTTTATGGCGGTATATTTGACCGCGGGGGACGCCAATGCTACAAAACTGGGCCATTCATTTTAAAAAATCCTAAACAATTATCCCAAAAATTCTGATACTGGAAAAAATAAGGGGCAAGCATCCTGTGTGATTAGTAACATCTTATTTTAAATTAATATGCAACATTTTGGGTTAATTCTTTTGCCGCCTCAAAATTTTAGAGCCCTTTAAGTTTTCAGGGAATTCCCCTAGGTTGACAACGAGCATGTTTACCATGCCAAGTGAATATTTGTGGACACACTTCAGGTCAATTATGTCACATGACACACGTCACATGAATGCATTACGAAAGTGCCAACCTCGAATTAATTTAGATATACCAGAGGCATTTTTCGCTTAGTGGAACATGGAAATTTGTTCAAAGGGTTTGTGTTTTACCATGACATGAGGTTATCAAGTACAGACTGGACGCCCTTGCAACAGGCGCTAAAATTTGAAAGACGAAGACAAATCAAAAGCTTCTGTTTATTTAAAAGAAGAATCTGCAGTTGTATGGTCGATAAGTTATCTATTCAAACGAAAAAAAAAATCTTTGGACAGACGTTGTGTAAGGGTGGTTTTTAAAATAGATTCACCTTCATATATGCCATTACGTTCTTGGTGGGTCGTAATATGTGTCGTTTAATTTGTTTCCAACTTACAGATACATTTAGTAATTTATTCTTCAGTAGGTCCTTTATGTTGATAAATATTATTAGGTTCATTTTTTTTTTAAATCAATTTCAAGAAGTTTTGATAATGGCTGGCGAAACGTACACATCAAACCAATGTAAAAAAAAGCATTTTTTTTTTCAGAAAATGGATTAACTGCTGAAATGCCAATTTAATTGTGTAAAAATAAGATAAAAACCTCTTCTCTCCCTGATACTCTACCAAAAACCTTATTATATATAGATTTCCCTTGCCAACTGTGGATTCAGCTCAACACTCGCGAGCGATACCAAAAGGGGAAAACCCGTTACAACTAGCCTAGGTATTGTTTTACTATTAGATTCTGTCAATGCGAGTAGCGCCTGATAAAATAAATTGGAAACTAAATCGTCCAAAATAAGATAAAAAGGAAAAGGGTATTTAGTGAAAGGGAATATAAAAGCAATTTTTATCGAATTTAACAAGATGGGAGTAATGATTTCCACTGTCATTAGCTTCAACATATTCGTGTTACTATTGGTCGCTGAGGGGACGTCATTTTCATTTTTATTCATATGCAATATTGAATACTCGGGAAATTGGAATGTGAATAGAAAAATATTAAGTCCCTCTTTGAATATTGAAAATGACAAAGCGCCGAGAAAAAATTGAATGCAAAATAGTTTCCTGAGGTTTTAATCAACAAGGTCTTCTGCTGGCGGGTATGATTTTCGTAAAAATAATAAAAAAAAAAACAATAAAAAATCAATCACAAATAGCCTAATATATATCGTGGAAAGAGATTTTGTTTCAATAAAGAAATGAAGGCTTACTCAGAGATTCGAATATAATTTTTTGTTGTATTAATTAAAAAATAGTCGACTAGATCAGAAGATAAATCTCCAAAAATGCTCAATTCAAAAGTTTGAGATAAATCGTTTTTTTTTTTCATTTTGATTTGCAGTAACATTTATGTCAGTCTAACGAAATACTGTGTATAAACAAACATTCCCATTTTTTGTAATTTTTCTAATGAAGGACTTCATTTTACACAGTGATAGTATGTGAGCAAGGAATTATGAATAAGCAAAAAAAACACGATATTTGTTGAAAATCATCCAAAATACACTTTTTTTTTTCGTTCGTGGATTGTTGCAAGATTACAAGAGACACAAAAGTATTTCCTTCTTGCCTATTAATTAACATGTTTAATATTGCACCTTAAACAATGATTTAGCCTTTAATTTATTCTTAAAAGTAAAGAGTATAATTCGATTTTTTGTAGAAGTTAGCTGTACTTCGGATGCATAGGGAATTTCAACTGAATGGGATATTTCATTATAAAGAGTCATAATAGCTTGCGCTTCTTTGGGAACGTTGAAAGGAGACCTTTTCTTCATACAAAACAAAATTAAAGAAATCTGATAATATCTATAATAGTTTTCAGAACGAAAGAAGGTCTACTGTTTATCTGTTACTATATATTTTTATTAAAGAGTCTTAAAGGCTATACAACCTGTGCGTTATTAAAAAACGGAGAATTGTTTATGTTAGTTGCATTGTCGATGGTGGTTCCCATTGTTGGCTAAAGATATGTAGACGTGGACAATGAAAAAACTTATTAAATACTAAAACTCAATAACAACCTTAATTCTTTTGGGGACAGAAAGAAACATATTCTGTTTAATAAATGACAACTAATCAATTTTAAGCTTATTACTGAGATCGAAATTATGATATTATAAACTATAAACCAATGAAGGTAAATATGTTGGTTTAATGATATCGCAGGGGAGGAGAAAGACGAACATTGGCGAACCTTAATTCACCCCTAATAAGCAAACACTCTGCAAACCGAAAACAGTTTTGGGCGTTTGATACAGGAATAGTCATAATTTCCTCGTTCCCAGTTACGGATTTTTTTTATTGTTCAGGCCGATTGTTATATCATTGCACCCCGAAGCCTTGCGTCAACGCTTTTACCAATACCGAGATCGGCCCTTTGCAATGGAGGTTATCAAGAATATGGGCATGTTCCTTCTATGCTCTGTTTTGTTGTCCTCGTCGAGGGGCTAGGGGAAACCAAGTGTAAAATTCCATAATAAAATATTAAACATCATTATAACCGTCTGTTCTCGCACTAAAACTGGCATATTTTCTTGAAAGAATAAAGGAACCTCACCCCAATTATTTTCCCCAATATCAGTGACCAAGATACACAGACTTCAGCAAAATTGAGCTAAGATATTCAATTACTGGCCCGGTATGCGGTGTAGAAAAACACTCCTTTCATCTGGTAGTGCAGGAACCACGCAAGTACCGTACCCGGGGTACAATATAAAACAAGAAAAAGGAAGGTGATGAAAAATATCGACTTGTAATGAAGGAGAAACTGGAAACATCTACCGACAGAGGTAGCAGATGAGAGATGCGTCATGATCTCTAAATCCATTATTTGTTCGAATGTTAGAGTAGGGAAGAAGAGAGTGGGAAAAATCCAAAGGTATATATTAGCAGGAGCCTTTATAAAATTAAATTTCGTTTTCAAAACATTGTTCCAAAATACTATTGACTGTAGGGCAAACATATATTGAATAGATTTTAATTCACATTATGTACTTTGACATCCGTAATTGTAGTGTTCCTATGAAGGAATGCATTACGTCCGCCCGGAAGGGGAAGGAGGATAAAATAACAAACCGAGCTTTTGTACTCTTTGTTACATTTATGTATTTTTCTATTAACAATTGGACAGAATTTACGCGATTTCAGGGGAGCTTGTTAAGGACAACGGAGTATTCACAGGAATACGGTCGGGTGACTCCCAAGAATCCCAAATTAGACATCGTCATTGGTTAATACATAAGAAGAAGAGAAGAAAACAGAAATGACCCTGAACATTAATATGTTTATGACTTTTGTTGTTTTTGCTTTAATTGCGTCAAATCATTCACCAGCCACTTAAGGCCTACTGTAAAGTGAGTACTTACCAACACAAAAAACCAAATTCATTTCGTCGTTAAAATCTTAATGTGCTATAAAAATTTAGACTTATCATACTTGCCTACATGTATAGTGCATGATTATTGTTGGTCTTTTACAAGAGCTGCATTTGTGTTTCGGCTAGATTGAAAATTATTAACATGTTCATCTCTGCGCCAAGCTTTTGTGAACACTAATGTATTTGGTGACGTATGGTTTGCATGATTTGGGGCTTTTTTGAACATTCCTTTTTGTGTTTACTCCATGTGGGTGTGTGCAATCCACCTAACCTTTTACAAAATAGGGATGACGCAATATATCATAACACATATTGATCTCCGTAAGGATCAAAACCATAAGAAGTTGAATGAGCTTCATTTAAAATACTCAAAATGTGTAATGATAGTATAATCGCCTTAGCAATACATTTCAATTTACATTTTATTGTAGTGATAATTTATTCTGATTGTTGATTTGTGGGTATATTATTATGTCAAATTCTTTCTATACATGTATAAGGACCCCTTTGGAGACAAGGTTTGTTTGGGCTTAAAGAGTCATCCTTAGTTGATCATGGAAGAAAGAGGACAAGAAGGAACACAACGACCCACTTGACGTTTGAACGAGAGGACGGAAGAAATTTGCAGAAGGGAACTGGGGAGGAAGAGGAGAGAAAGGGGAGAGGAAGAGGAGACAAGAACTCCCCCTTCTTCGCTCTCCCCACCCCTCCTACTCAGAATTTCTGGCTCGAGAAATTCTTCAGTTCGTGGTTGTTTCTTCATTGCGAAAGATTCCGGGTCATGGGGACTCAGCGAAATACTCAAAATACCCTGGCCGCATCCAGGGAACCGATTCAACAACGCCCGGGGGGGGGGGGGTGGTTCTTGGATTTGTTCGGGAACCCATGCTCGTTCCGAAAAAAAGAGGGACTGTTGCAATGGAGGGACTACGCTAGGGGTATCAAATTCAAATTAATCAAGTTCTAGTCCAGCTGGGGGTACAAATTCAGTTGTGATTGTGACTGGTCAATGATACAAATAGGAAAATTAACCGAACATATTCAGCAAAATAACCCTAAGTGTGTATTTTTCTTGCAGTGTACCAAATGTTTTTTCTTATGTTGGCTATTTAAATGTGTTGTATCTTTTTTCAGGTATTGACAAACAGGGCCCGCAAGGAGTCTAATCTCCACTGCGAATAACCTTCAATCTTCAATCAATTTTTTTTGTTCACATAGAATAGGCCTACAGCACAACACAATATGATAATAATTATGTAAATAATGCATTTACAGTGTGAAATAATTGTTACCATATTAATCAAAAATATTTTGCCTACAAGTAAAGATGTTTTAATAATTATAAGGTAATTTCAAAAGAGAGTATATAACCGGGATTAATACTAGTGGAAAATATATTTTTTAAAAAAAGCACCGCTTCAGGATTGTCCTATACTGCTGTACCGAGAAAGGAGGAGTATATTTTCACTGACAAACCAGGTATAATTTCACAACCAAAGTGGTCCATTAGGGGCCGGGTATATTTTAAATGAAAATTGGTCCGTTAGCGGTCACTTTCAGAACCCTGCATGGAACGAGCATGGGTGCCACAACGAAAATCGAAGGACGCCCCCCCACCGGTCCAACTTTCAAATTTAGTAAAACTCTCAAACTTTATTTTTCACATTGGGCCAGTCTGGGCAGTATAAAGGAGAACGCATAACGATGTACATAACTTTTAGATAAACCGAACAACAAACAACAAATACACAACGGAGACCGCCGGAAGTTTGTTAATCTGCAATATACTTTTACACTTTTACGTGTTCGGACATAGAGTTTCAAAATATTCTACAGTAATGATGCTCGCCTTCACGATTGCCGGCAGAGGATTATGATACAAAGGGTGTGGTTTTAAATCCCTTCCTTTTGTGCGGGTGAATAGAATAAAACAGATTGAAATCGGATTGTGGAAGTCGTTGTGTTTCTTCTTATCTCTTCTTCCATGGTTATGAATGTATCTGGTCAATCATCACCAGTCTTTAAGGTGGGTTCGCAAGAAAAATATATTGGAGCAATTATACAAACACATACTTAATTCAAGCAAATTCACAGGACCTAAAAAACCATTAGACGTTGGGTTTATTCTGTAAACCGAAAGCTATCTTCTGTATTTTTGTTGCAGTTGGTTTGCCAATTTCACAAAAGGAATATGATATCACTGCTACCATTCACTAGGAGCAATGACATCACATCATTTGATTTGAGCAGAGTGGGGACTAAAGGATGAATTGGAAATAACTGAACCAGTTAGATCAATTCAGAAAGTTATATAAGCTGACCAAGCTTGATTTGTTGGTCAAACTTACTGCATCAAAAATATTTAGCCCTGATTTGTTAAATTATTGAGGTATTTGATTTTGGTTGAAAAGCATGTGCTTTCATATGGCATCAATATTACCCTTTGTGAGTATAAGTAAGTATTTCTTATGATTGTATAATTCTGATTTGTATGTCTATTTTTTCTGTAGGTCAATATTGATGTGATGAATGATCCTGAAAATAAATCAAATAAAATCAAAATCAACATTCCACCAACAGTGTTGAACATCAGGTAACTAATTAACTAGTGTGAAGAACGCGATGACGATGTAGAAAGTAGTAAAAAGCCTCTAAGTATGTTAAGAACAAAAATTCAACCTTTATACAAACAATTCTATAAAGTAAATTACTGTAAGTGTAAACTTATTATTAATCTTATAGGGCCTGGTTGAAACAGCCCAAAGATACGGAAAGTCCTGTATTGTAAAGTAACGTGAACAATCCAGATCCTATCTGGGTTTGTCGGTTGTTGTTAATATGACATAGTTTCAAACCAAAATTTGGAAATGTCGCTGGATTCAGATTTAGGTTATGGACTTTTATAAAGCGACAGTATGTGAAACGGATGATTTGTTTGGAAATTATGGGTTTTTAAATTTTGTAATCAGAAAATGTGTGTAAACGTGTTCTATTCTAACAGTGTTGTGAAATATTATAAAAAAAAATTAACCCTAATCACACGAAAAAAAGGATTTGGAGTTAAAGTTATAATTTAATATTTGTGTCTTTGAAATTTGGGATAACTCATTTTTGTGTAGTTGTGTTAACTTTTTTCAGGTTGCCTTGATTCTTGGTTGAAAAACAAAGACAGTCACGGTTGAATCTTCCATATCTGAGGATCAAAATATTTAGTATTCAAAGCTTAATTATGGCAATTATATAATGGAAAATTTCAAATTTCCCTGTATTTGATGAAACGATTATGCCTCATTATGTATATAGTTGCCAAAAATCATATAATCGCATTATGCGGTTACAAATCATGTACATGTATGTTTAAGGTATATAAAGTTACACCACTTTACTTTGATCGTACTCGTGTAGAAATCCCAATTCGGGGTTAAACAAAAGTTGAAGGGCGTGTGATTATTTAGAACAGAATCACCACCTTTATGTCCATTTTCTTATTAAGCAAAAATCACTGGAGAAACATAGTGTCCACATAGGAAATAGTAGATAGAAAGTTCAACTTCCATAACTTCACATATAAAATAAAGACAACGAATTACTTGTGTGTTATGGCAAGAGAGGGCGGGGTGGGGCATTTAGCTTAATTGCGAGCCCCTGGAGACATTTTGTTCATAGCTGGCGATTACGGCTATTGACACTCAACTGAGATTGCAATCTTGGCATGGAGAATATCCATTAGAAATTCTTTCAAAGTTTTATTCCTAATTGCGCGAAGAGGTATGTTCGCCACCGCGATTTGGAATTTACCAATCTGGTTATTCAAAGGGATACATGAAGTGAGATGGTATGACCTTTGCCAATGGGTTTATATTGCGTTATAATTCCCAAGTGTTCTATCCAAGTTAACTATATTTACGGGGTGGCTTCTGGGTTGTGCAGTAAGAAAGGTAAGATTAATCAACAGAAAATTGTCCAACTCTCAAGGTTCATTAAGAAGTGTGATAAGAATAACAACTCGTCTTCGAAAAGGATTCAAGACGCGTGATTATGGTTAACAGGTAATGAAAACGTGACGGGAGATGGGGAGCGTGTGATTGTGTCTGCCAGCTGATATAGCACAGACAGATTTCGGAGAGTAAGGATGAACCTGTTGAACTATACTGGATGGAAACAACGTTATACAGGTCAATTGTTTGATGTTGTGTACATTAGCGGCACATTTAAACTCAATTTCTGGTCCGGATTGAAAAGAGTCAACACAAAATAATAAAACAATTCGCTTATTTCACAAACTGTTCTTTATTTGAAACTTGAGAAGAAATTATTACAGAATATTCCACGAAAAAGTATCGTGGGTAAGGGCAGTTTGTACTTTGGAAGTAAAGCAATAACAAAATAAACAACAAACTAATTATTACATAGCATTTTACACAGTCGTAATAAATTTACGGTGTTTTACTGTTGCAATATGGAAGCATCCTCGAAACTGCCAGTAAACTACCGTTATTTTAAGAATAAGGAATTTTTTAAAAATTTTAGGTTTTTTCTTTTTTTAATAATTTTATAGTTTTTAACCATTTGACTGAAGGGTTGTGTTTCTGTGCTTGTCAAAATCGGCAGAATGTACATTGACAGTAAACAAAATATTAACACTCTGTAAAATTACAATGCATTTTCTAAAAGTTGCATTTAAAATTTACAACGTGTATAGTTCATACAGATTTCAGAAGAACAAAGCAGCAACCTTATTTAAACAGTAGATATAAATACAAGGATACTCTTAAAATTAAAAAATGGTGAAGCTTTCTGTCTTGTATTTGGAATATTTATTTGGAAACTTTACACGAGGTTATTTCTTATTGCAGAAGTACCCAAATATGCAAAAGAATTTAATGGTTACAAAAGAACTTTGACTTTGAGAATTCATTGTTTAAACTCAGATCCGTGTATATCAAAGTTCCAGACAACCTTAATTTGATGTATGCCGCCATTTTATCTCAAAAATTAATGGTAAACGACCGAAATTGGATAGGGTCTAAGTACGGATGACGGGACAATGTTGATTAATGGATTCCCATCCATTGAAGTTGAAAAGACAATAATACCACATTTAACTTCTCCAATACAATCTCTTCATCCGTCTTATGCAGTTAGACTGATGAAGTAGCAGTTTTTCTTAGAAACATTACGGTAAGGCGGCTTAAATGTAAGCTGTCATGAGAGGCAATAAAAACCACAGAAACCATAACCACTTGACGCTGTTATGTATAGTAAAGAAAGAACGTGTTGTTGTATGTACTAACATCAAAATCGTTTTGAAATGTTTGCAGGTGGTCTCTATGCGTAGGCTGTCAAATAGTGATACATTATTCTGTTTTTTTTAAAAACTAGCCATGGCGGACGAAAACACTTGTATAGAAGGGTATGGGTAGGCCACGTTTACATCAAAAACATTCAACTTTTTAAGGCGTACGCAAAACATCCAACGTCGCGTAAACCACGGGGTCCTTTTAGTCAGTAATTATAAAGCACAAATGTTATTGAAAGCACAGCTGTAATATTTTTTTCATAACAATAATGAAAAGCCACATGCCGACTATGTCCTCTATCATTCGAGAGATTAACAAACGGACTATAGCTATATCATGTTAAAAATCTACTTGTACATTATCAAAATAGAATTTTGCAACTCATCATTAACAATTATCGTTTGCGGTGTCTCTGTCTAGTCTTAAAAATAAGTATAATGTGTACAACTGTTTTGGCATGTAACAGTACGACCATGAACGTGAGTCCAATATGGAAGTGAAGGGTAACATGAAATGAAAAATCTTGGTTTACTGTGATGGTGACAACGTTGAAGAGATATAGCGTAAGCATTCTTGAAGCTTCTCTCAAGCCGATTTATCGGGGAAATGAGTCGGTCGCTATAACCATGTAAATTAAAAATTGTGCCTTGCATGAAGGTTACACAATGGCTGATATGGTATTATATATTTTAAACGTATTCACCGCCCGATTATAATTCTTATATCCATTTATATGTATAATTGCCCGCATTGAAACGCATGTTAAAAAATAATAGCAGGGACAAAAATGATCAAAAGAAGTTGTCTTAGGCGGTGGTCGGGTGGTTGTTTGATATCAATATGTCAGGTCTTTGTCGGACAATGTAAAGTGAACGATGAGGGCATTTTATATGTATAATTACCCGCCTGAAAAAACGCATGTTAAAAAAATTATCAGGGACAGAATTATTATAAAAAAGGAGAAGTCTTTCTGCGGTGGTTGGATCCACTACTCAAGGTCTTTGTAGGACAATGTAAAAGTGAAGACGATGAGGGCATTTTGGCTGTTGGGAAATCTGAACAGGGAGAATTACACAATCCTTACGTGCGTACAAAGACTATAAACATGAGAGTTGCCGCCGCGTATTCATTGATGCCTCGGGTGAAATTGATACCATCATATAGACAATGTGTCAAAAAGCTCAAAGCACGTTGTAGGATAGGACAACGTGTTTGGAAAATCGTTCTTGCACCTGAGTATTAAAAACCCAAAATTACACCATTTACACCATATAACCCTATTATCTGCATGATCTCATAATCTCGTAGTTCTCTTTTTTAAGTAGTTGTCGGTTGTTCTGACCGAGTCAATCAATGCTTATTACGATGGAGGGTAAAATGCGATAGCGTTTTGAAAGATCGTGAACAGGTAAAGTGAATAGGGATTTGCCTTTCTTTTGATGAATTCGACCTGTCTTTTGAGCGTAAACACTGTTAAAGTTTGAGAGTAGTGTACTCACATTTTTCCAAAATATGGTCATTAATTAAAATCCTAAAAAAAAAGTTGCACCGTTAGCTATTACTATTCTGACAGGGGCATTATGTCGGGACAAAGTAAAACCAGCTATAGATATCGCCTGTCGTCTTGCATTTAGAAATAATAATAATAATAATTAATCATACTAAAGGGAATTAGGGGAAGAATATTAATTATTCGTTAGTTCATAATAGGTCTTTGTGATTTAAATTACTGCCTTTGTGATTCCACCTCCTTGGCATATAATATTCATAGTACGTTGATCGGAATAAAGCGCAAACAAAAGATTTCCTTAAGGGGATGCGAAAATTCCCCTCAAGTCCAACGTTCGTGGAATTAACAAAAGAGGAATTCCCATTAATCCATATTAGTCATATAATCTAATAGATAATAAAAACCAAAACGGAACTACTTTAATTTGGAAGTTTTGCCACCAATTTCTACCACACATAAAGAGTCATTAGGAAATATTAATTAGGATAAAATTCGAACACACAAAAAACTTAAAAAATTAGGGGGAAAACATTTTCAAATCGAAGCAACACGGCCCGTTCCACAAAAATATATATTGGAATGAAAAACGTTGTTAATATATGTTCTAAAAGTTCCATTCTAACTATATTGAAACGCAATTATGACATTTTTAATGTCAATATGTTCGGTATAGGTGGCATGCCTGGCATGTAACTTTCCATTGGTTTGTGCAGTGGCGTATGGAGATATGCCATAGCCAAGTGATCGCTCTCAGCTAAAGGGTTACTGGATTTTATATTATTATTTATTGTTTATTTACTATTGAATTTATTATAAAAAAATACTTAAACAGGAAAATAATGACTTGTTTTAATTAATAATATTTTTACTGACCACTCCCGTTGGTGTGCCAACGGGAGTGAGTCGACGGTTTTAATATTTTTTCATTAAAAGATGCGTATCCAAAATTAGACCAATACAACAAAAAAAATATGAGTCGGGGAAAAAGTTATATCGTATCGTTAAAACTGCAAAAGTTTTGCGAGTCCTTGACCACCTTAAAGGTCGGGATCCGATTTTAATCATAACATTCGTTATATCAACACCAAGATCAATCCATAATCATATCAAACATGGTCTTCAATTTTCCGGTCACTTCTAGCCCCTGATTGTCTGGGAGGCCCTTTTCACCGTATAAATTGCACATTAAAGCCGTCTTTTGTTCACAACTCGAAATGCCCATTTTGTTGTCTAAATTGCTAGGGTTAGGTCAGGTCAAACCCTTATATTAACTTTTGTGAAAAACAAACACCTAAAGCATTTTAAGCGGTTAAGATGCCATTTACGACTATTTTGTTTATAATAAAAGTCGGACCCCGACTTTATTAGTAAATAAAAATTATAATTTCGAAAAATACAGGCGTGTGCTTAATGTAAACCACTAACAAAGTATTCTATAAAACCATTTCCAATACAAAGTGGGAAGGACGCTCAATGTTCGATTACTAAAGTTGGGAGTTTGGAGGTTGCCGAGCTCTGTGGAGCTCTATGGAAAAAATCCCTAAATTGGCATAATATGCCTGATTGATTGCTCCAAAACCGCTGATGAATTTTCCAATTTTTTACCATACGGCAAGAAGAATCATTTGAAGCAAACTTTGGAGAAAAATGCCATTTGAAAATTCAATTTTTGCGCCATTTCAAAACTCCCTAGGAATGCTGAGAAGTTTATTTATTCAAAAGTTAGTCTCATTCTCGGTATTTGGGGTTCTACCATGCCTATTGACTCCACACGGTCCGAGCACGAACGTATACAAACACACACGAGGGACTACGGCGCTCGCAAACACAACGTATACCGACCGTCGTATCGTTCTCTCGTCCGTATTGACAGGATCTGGCTCATATTGCGTCACATTTTGCTCAAACTTCCTTCCAAGACCTGATTTTCATAGTTAATGCATATTTTTCGTAAATTAGGGCATTTTGATTCGTTTTTCCAGTAAACCGTTTTCGCACAGGTATGACAGAAGAATGACCGTATATTTATCGGGAGCCTTTAACACCATAGATCTATATACATGTTTACTAGGCATTTATATAGAGTGCTAATTTGCCGAGGGATGCCAAAAATAAATCCGACCTTCCCCCTGCAAACACCGGTGCAAGACGAAAAAAAATGAACTTTTGTGAAAAATAGGGGTTGCGATTTGCTTACATTTAGAGATAGCGTTATAGTGGCTTTAACCTATTCACTATTTAGCCTTTACCCTGTTTTCCCGTTCGCTCTTGCCCTTTTTTTCTTCCTCCATTTTGCTTTGCTTTCCCTACTTTCCCTGCAGGTTAGCTGAGATTTCCGGCCAAAAGCAGGTGGGAAGGGTGGAGCAATGTGTCTATTATCCCCTCTAGGCTACTGCAAAACCTATTGAGGAGGTTATCATATTTGGACAATGAACATCTCAAAAAGGAATCTGGAAATGTATATCTTTTCACTCCGCGTTGCTATGGGGGTAACAGAGAAAGCATGTGTTCCTGGCAGGTTTTGAGCGGTATTATAATAGCCCCCCAAACTGTCGCTCTTCTTGAGAACACTTAAGCGAGTCAAAGTGCACTAGTGTTGTGGATGCTTGATCAATGATTCACAGGCTGATCAAGATTACAATGAGGGCGCCAATAATTTTTTCAAAACAAATCGTGTTTTCCATATCATAAGGCTTGTCCATATACTAACCCTGGAAAATAATAAGCTCAAATATTTATTGCATGAAAACAAAAACCCTATCCATCTTTAACCTTGGAATTAAGTATTATAGGTGACTATCTTCAGGTTGTAGATGAGTTATTTTAATTACTGCAACACAAAAATTATATATTTTAAGATCTCTGAGTCAGCCTTTAAGTTCATCAGTCTGCTCAAAATACAGTCGGGATATAGATTTAGGCGAACGGAGTGACAATCCGCTGTTTTTGCCCAATAATCAAGGCGCGAAATCGTTTTTTAACTATGAGTAGCTAATGGGCGTAGTTTGTCGGAAGGAAAGGTTCGATCAAAATATGATTGAAAAGATTGTTTTTTAAAAATAGCTCCCATTTAATTCGATCTCAACTCAGGAACGGAATATCTCATGTAAACAGTGCAGAATCAACTGCCGGATCCGGCAGTGTGCCGTAGCAGATATGGATTTCCAGATCGGCAGTTTTTTCCCACAATGCAATTAAGAGTGGTTAAAAATTTAAAGTTGGTTATGTTATATACATATTGGGATTTTTAGATATAGAAAATGAGTGTTACAATAAAGTGGGTTAAACAAATCATGTTAACTACGATACAAATAGGTGAGGTGAAAGATAAGTAGCTGGTACCCATTCGTTGGTACCCATTATGCACCTGGGTGGAGAGGAGTAAATAAGGTAAGGTCAGAGCCTACTCGAGGGCACAACAAATTGGGGGGCTCGAACTCACCTCCTGTGGCGTGGGAGTGTGGGGTCGCGTAATCCACTGGGACCCACGCGTGCCCTCGAAAAAAAACTAGTTTGTGTTATTAGAAACGATTGAAAAAAAAATAAAAAAGTGACAATAATTTCTTTTACTCGGTGATGAAAATTTGGCGACATAACATACACTATCGTGGGTATAAAAAACGGTCTTCCCCTGAAAAGTATAAATCTCCATCCAATCAGTGGCGGCGCTCCCACCGCCAGGGGGGGGGGGCATGGGGGAAAATTGCACCCCCCAAATTTTTTTCGTGCCCCCCAGTTGCCCCCCTTGGGGTTCTGACAGAAAAATCAAGGACTTTGGGGCAAAAATTCAGTGATTTGGGGTGCCAAAAATCAGCGATATTGGGCCAAAATTGGTTTTATGTTGAAAAATTCCCAACTTTTTCATATTTTGCCCACCAGAATTTCACTTTTTTCCCCCCAAGATTTCACTTTGCCCCCCCGTTTGCCCCCCCAGAAAAAGAGGTATGGTTGCCGCCACTGCCCGCCATCCATTAGCATCGTTTGAGGTTCGAATTATGGAGGGAGGAATTGCTTGTTTGTAACTGGCAAATTCTGCCAGATCACGCAACATGCGGATTCAGGCAGTTGGCCCGAAACTGGTTTAATTAACGTTTTGCTTCGATAAGTGGCAATTACTTTGTTTAGATAAATTTAATCATAAATCGGGTTAACATATGCTATTCGACCCACTACAAACGTCTATTATACTGTGTCGAATTACATTTACGACAAAATATCAGGAATAGAAATTCATGTTCAAATAGACATGGTTTAGCTTGGGATATTTGACCGCGGGACGCCGCATTGCTAAACGGGGCCATATTTAAAATCCTTAACAATTATCCAAAAATTCTTGAAATGGAAAAAATTAAGCAAGCACCCTGGGTGTGGAGTAGTAAACATAGTATTTTAAATTTAAATATTGCACGTTGGGTTTAATTCTTTTGCAGCCCACCACAATTTTTGAGAGCCCCTTTAAGCTTAAGGGAATTCCCTAGGTTGACAACGAGCAGTTACCATGTCAAGTGAATATTGTGGACACACTTAAGGTCAATTCCGTCAACAACCACACGCACACATGCATTACGAAGTAAGAGTGCCAACCTCGAATGAATTTAGATATAACCAGAGCATTTTTCGCTAGGTGAAACATGGAAAGTGTTCAAAGTAGGTTTGGGTTTACCATGACATTGAGGTTAATAAATGTTACAGACTGACGCCCTTAACGGGGTTAAAAATTTGAAAAAGACGAAGACAGCTTCTGTTTATTAAAAGAAATCCGCAAGTTAGTTGTATGCGGCCGTAAGTTATCTATCAAAACAATAAAAAAATCTTTTGATCATTAACGTTGTGTAAGGGTGGTTAAAATAGATTCCCCTTTCTATCTCAACGTTCTGGTGTTGGTCGTCATATTTGTGTTAATGTGTCAATTTACAATGACATGTTAGTAATTTTTATTCTTCAGTAAGTCTTTATGTTGAGAATATGATTAGGGATAAATCAATTTCAAAAGAAGTTTGATACTGCTGAGAGAATGAGAAACTGTACACTCAAACCAATGCTAAAAAACATTTTTTTGTCAGAAAATGGTTTTTAACGCTTGTGAAATGACAATTTAAAATTGTGTAAAAAAAATTAGGATAAAAAACCTATCTCTCCCCCTGATACTCTACCAAACCTAATTATATATAGATTTCCCCGCCAATGTGGATTCAGCTCAACATCACGAGCGATGACCAACACGGGGAAAACCGTTACAACTCGCCTTAGGTTATTGTTACTATTAGATTATGTCACTGCTGGAGAAGCGGCCTGCCCCCCCCCCCCCCCTGATAAACTAAATTGAAACTACTCGTCAAAATAGCATAAAAAAAAGGGTTATTTAGTGAAAGGGAATAAAATGCCAATGTTATTATCGCATTACCCAAGATGAGTAATGATTTCCACTGTCACTTAGCTTCAGCATATCGTGTCTATATATTGGTCGCTTGAGGTGGAGTCATTCGTATCATATGCAATATTAAATACTCGATATTGGATTGAATAGGAAAAACAATATTAAGCCATCTTTTAATATTGAAATCAAAGCGCAAGAAAAATTGAAAATGCAAAACATATTTTTCCTGAGCATTGATTATAACAACAGGTCTTCTGCTGTTGCGGTAGGATTTCTCGTTAAAAATAAATAAAACTAAAAACTCAATCACAAATAGCCTTAATAATATCGTGAAGTATTTTGTTCAATAAAGAAATGAAGGTTTACTCAGAGATTTCGAATATAATGTTTTGTTTAATTAAAAATAGTCGACTAGATCAAAGGATAATCTCACAAAATGCTCAATTCAAAAAGTTGAGGATAAATCTTTTTTTTTCATTTTGATGCAGTAACATTTATGTGTAGTATAAAGAAATTACTGTGTATAAAAAACATTCCATTTCTGTTGTAATATTTCTTAAAGAAGGAACTTCCATTTACACCAGTGATTAGTATGTGGGCAAGCACGTCTCGTTTTTTTCGTTCGTGGATGTTGCAATCACATGACATTTAGTTTTAGATGAAAGTCAGTTTGATTTTGGATGAATCCAATATGGGCTATATTTTTAGTATAATTAACTCTAATAATGTAGTAAAAACAACAAAGAAATATAATAAAAGCATTCCAGCCCATTTAAGGTCAGTTTCTCAAAATATTATTTATTTCAACTATGATGTACATAACATGTTAAAAAGTAAGCACAAACGCATAAAAAACACAATTATCTAACACAAGTTTGATTGGACCTAAAGTGTAATTCGTTTACTTTTAAGTAATAACTTACAGTAAGTGTTAACTTTAAGGTGGCAATCTAGGAGATTGTTTTACAATGAACTTGCTCTATATGATCGGATAAACATTCACATAGTGATTTTGGTCCGAACATTGGAAGGATTTTCTATTTCCCACTGTATTTGTTATGGGCTCTATTAGTATAATTAACAAATTAAGTAGTAAAAAAATAAAAAAAATTGACAATTCCAGGGCAGTTTTCATTTTCTTACATAATGTATATTTTTAAAAACAAAAAAACAACCTAAAATTTAATTTTTAATTTTTTACTTAAACATGTTTAAAAACAGTTTTCTTTGGACTGACCTAAAAATAAATGTTACTGTTTAATTAAGAAATAAAGCTTGTACCTTTAAAAGGCGTTATGGTATGTTAAAATAATTGTTTAGTCAAAGGAATAATTCAAAATTGTATTTGGACTGAAATTTGATTTGCTAATTTCCCTGTAAATGCACTTGATAACTTCAACATTAGCTTTAGCGTTAAAACAGTTTGAAACCAATTTGAACGGACACACTGGTCATAATAAACAAAATCAATTAGAAAAAAAAAAAAAAAAAATAGAACAAAACAAAGAGAAATTTAAAGTGATTATGGTCTTTTTAGACATTTGCCTCCAAATTAATATTAATTTGAAAAAATCAGCTGCCACTTAATGCCCCCACACCCCCCCAGCCCCGGGTGGGCTCCCCCACCTATTAAAGACCCTACGAAGACGGTAACCATACCCCCCCCACTTAATATCCCCTCCCACCTTACTCTTTTAATTTTTTATATAATATAACATAGGCATTTTAAAAGCCTAGTATAAGAACAGATTTATCATTATTTATGCATTGTATAAAACATTGTTACTGTAAAACTATCCTCATCTTTCATGCTCACGACGGACGCGTCAAACAGCGGGTGGGGAGGGCCCACCGTAGGAGAACATTCGATCTCAGGGACTTGGACAAGGAAGCTAGCCAAGCATCAATCAACCACGTGGAGCTGTGGGCAGTTGTTCATCTGGCGCTGAGACAGACTCTCCCATCTGGTCAAGGGGAAGTCACGTTCCTAGTCCAGTGCTGACATAACATTGTCGGGTTCGTTTCCCACATAAAAAGAGGGAGGGGGAACCAGGAGTCGCACCCTTTGCCTAACAGACAGTCAAAGTCCTGGGGTGGTGTGTCTCCGTAATTCGGATCACCCCTGACAGCCCGTTCAACCTTCCGGGGAAGACAACACCCTGTGCAGTATGCCCTATCGGGAAGGAATCGGGAGGGTCGGTGGGGCCATCGAGAGTCAGGGGTAGTCCCCCCGGCCTGGAGCCCCCCCCCCCCCCTGGAGTGGCACCTCAACCCCAAGATATGCAGAATGTTTTCAACGGGCTTGGAAAACACCCCCAGTGACCTGTCTGCAAACCGCTCAACGCCCAGCTCCCGACAACTGCTCGTGGGACAGGCCACGTACCGAAGCGGCTCAACCCGGACGCCATGACAATGGAGTCGGACGGAGTCACAGTATACGCCGTCCCTCCGATCGCCCTAGGTCCTCGAGTTCTTCTCAAGTACAGAACAAACAACTGCCGCATGATTCTGGTGTGCCCAAATTGGCCTCGGCAACCGTGGTTTCCAAAGGGACTCCGGTCGCTGCGTTGCCAACCCGTTGACTCTTCCAATAAGGAAGGAGGCTGAATCAAGCACTTCGGGGGTATCCTTCCGATGGAGACTCTGAAGGCGTCTGCCAACCTGACTGCATGGCCAAATTTCATCCAGTCCTACAGAGCAGCAGGACTTTCGCTCCAAGCTGACCATCTGGCGGGAGGAGGCAGGAAGACCTACAACAAGGGAGACTTATAATTCCAGACTGGTAAAGTACCGGAAATGGTGCAGGGATCACCAAGGACGAGGGGTGGGGACTTCCTGATGCTGGTGTTCGAAGATGGAGCCAACCCCACGCACAGTCAGGAGTTTCTTGCACGGCAGTAGGAGCCATTCATCTGGGGGTGTGGTGAGGCATCACCGTGTCTAACTCGCCAGAGCTTCATGAACCTCATCAAGGGAAAATGCGACATCGCGGCCCGCTGAAACGCTCCTGGTACCAAGCATGGGACCTGCTAACAGTCCTCCAGCATCTGAACAGTCCTCCTTATGAGCCTCTTCACTAGCCCGTCTCTAGCGGACAACACCAAGAAGACTCTCTTCCTTGTCGCCGCAGCATCGGCAGGAGAGTATCGATATCCTTGCTCTGTTATAGAAGAGAATCACCTCAGCTTCACATGGACGCCGTCGCCTTCTTCCCCGATCAGGGTACCTGGCCAAGAATCAATCTCACAGCTTCACTCCACAGCCGATCAACCTCCCAGATCTCGACAAGCTTCAGGTTACAGCGATGAAGGACCCTGGTGTCCAGTTAGAGCGAAGGTTTTACCCAGCAACAAGAACTAGCCTATGGGGGGGGGGCCCGACCAGCCTTTTCCTCGCAACTCAGAAGCCGGTTAGCCCGGCCTCCAAGACGACATTAGCCAAATGGATCGGAGGTTCGCCTGACATAGGATGCTCACTGACCCGTAAGATCTCAGGCGGCTGCTTGGGGCTCCTACCGGGGAGTTCTATACAAGAATGGAATGGACGCTATGGGATGGGCTTGTCTTTCTACATCCCCAACAAGTTTATCTCGAGATTTCCTAGTACGCAGCGGTTTCGACGGCAGCTAGGATTTCATATCAGCAGCTTCCTCGTCATCACAGCCAACCTCCACATTCTCAAGTTCCAGGCTTACAACCGTTGACGGACAATCCTCATTAGAAACGGGATTGAATGAAAATGCACGCTCTACAGCACACAAACGTGGTTATAGGGAAAATGCACGCGTAACTCGACTGTGTGAAGTCATTACTCCCAAACAGAAGCCTGTTTTGGATATAGTTCTGCACAGAATGTAATTACATTTGTTATCTTTCTATAAAATACCAAGTATTATGCTTTGTTGTAAAAATTTCATGTAGGTACCTGCAGCTGCAAAAATTATTACTTTAACCTGACTTTCCCATACAGGGCGGCAGTGGAGGGCCTATTACTAAGCACTGTATCTTCGTTCACTAAAGTATCTGGTCAGGTAGTTGCATGACACCTTCTGAAAATTCGACACCCCAAATTTTTTTTAAAAACAATGAAACAGGTTTTACTATAGGTACCTTTGCAAATATTCATAAAAATGTTAATAACCCACTCGGTCCAGCATAATCACCACATGCTTATGCAAAGGAACTGTTTTATGATTGGCTTCATGGTCATTGTTTACGCTCCCATATCAACAGAACTGTGTTGAACGCATCAATTTTACATTAGGGGGTTGTTGATTATACGGTACTTTGAGGTGGTTGCGAATTTGAAATGTACTTATATTCACATGCATTCAGTGGAAATGTTCTGTTAAACTCAAATCATCATTCGTTTTGATTTACCAAAACTTTTGTAACGATTTGTTTTCTTTTCTTTTTATCTAACCAGCATTTGGTATTGCTTTACAAGCTTGCTTTGTCCATTTAACGTTTGTGTAGCTATTATATGGGGAAGGTAAATTCGTTTATAGGTCCCATCCCCGTGCTTATTTCT